>JAKGSA010000553.1:324622-398238 GCA_033558755.1 Philaethria dido
TCAAATAATCTTATTAGGTAAAAAGGTTTTTATTTAAAACTTACATATATATATATATATGTAAGTTTTATATTTTCCACATCGGTGCGTTAAAATAGGTCTGATATATCAGGCTTAAATGTTGAACGGAAGTCATAAGATTGTGTGTACAAAGCATAGCTTTTCAAGTAGATTGTGCAACAAAATAAAAAATATGTATGTCTTAGCAATTAAATAAACATACGAGTATATGATACATATTTTTTTTTTTTTGGTATTTTCATACATTTTCCGCGTAGTAAAGTAGTTGGGAATTAGGGAAGTATCACTTCGTTTTCCATATTCTGCCCAAAATCAAGACATTGCATGTTGGGTCATAGAACCATATTTTATATAGCAAGACCGAGCTAATGAAAGTATTTTTAATATTGAACACACAACCAATCGCATTCATATTCCATTGCGCCACTATGGCCTGAATCATTCGCATTCCGTCCACTCCATTTTTTTTAAATAATAATATGAATATATAAGTATCCTATTCATTGTAATCGAGATTATCCAGAAATAGCAAACATAGTCTCAAACTTTGCTCCCTTATCTTCACGTTATGTACCTCCGACCATATAGAGTAAACAAGTAACAAACTTGTCTGCTAACATAATAACTTCGTGGTAGACCACCGTAACACGATATTTTATGCGCTTTTAATAGCTTCTATGTAATTTAAAATATATATATTTTGATAGGCATATTTGTTTTTATTTGCTATTTATTTTATGGCTGTATTAAATCAGAGCCACTCTTAATATTATAAAAAATATTATATGTAAAAAGAAATGAAGCGTACGAAGAAAGAAAGTGATCTTTTTTTTTATGGATACCGCATGGCGAACGAGCAAAAAGACCACCTGATGGTAAGTGGTTACCTTCGCCCATGGACATCTATAATACCAGAGGTGTTGTAAATGTAAACGGTACTAGTTGAAAAAAGCAATTTGTCGGAAATCATCTATCCTAAACTAAGAAATTACAAACATTTCAATTATGATGTTATTATAAATGGTACAAGTTAGTGCAATATATGTGTGTGTATGCATATATTTAGACTTTATTTCTTTCTGTTTGTTTGCATAGATATATTTATAAAATTTCTTGTTAATATGCTTATAAATTTACAAGCAAATAGAGAAATTAGTCTACTCTTTTATACAATATGCTCTTTTTTATGTTTAACATCTTAAATTTTCAAGTATAGTATACTATAGCTCGTCTGTTCATACGAAATAACTAATACAAGCGTATTTGACTAATTATTTAACTAATACAAGTCTTTTTCTACCAATACAAGATGGCGACTAACATCTTTTTTCTTGCCATACCATTTCCATTTCCATTTTTCGTAGTTTGACAGTATAACGTTTTTTCTTGTTCTCATGGGAAAAACTTCTTAGTGTTTCCTTACTCTCCCGAAGGAGCCAATATGTATATCCAATTTTTGTTTTTTACACGCAGTAGTTTCGGCTGGGCATTACCTGTCAATGATTTATTTAGTCACGCTTGTGCCTCTGCGCCTGGTGTGGCGCAGAGGCACAAGTGTGCGACTGTGAACGCGACAGGTTGTGGGTTCGATTCCCACTCCAGGAAATTTAAAAGTTTAGTATTTCCATTTCCTGGGTTTGGTAACAAGGCTAATCGCAGCGTTGTATTCTGCCACTCAACACACAATGCCTCAATTCGGTGTCTTAACACTAGGTTCTTAGGTTCCTATTTCCTACCCTGCTATATGCGGAATATAGGTTGTAGCTAAAAAAAATATTTAGTAATTACTCAATGTTAAATTAAACATGTTTAATTAAACAGTTTTAAATCGAGTTCAAAAAAATAAGGAGGCTCTCAACTCTTCAGTATTTCTTTTTATGTAAGTACCGAGTTAATTTTTATTGAATGGACCGATTTTGATGACTGTTTTTACATTATAGCTGGTGCCTTTGATGTGATCCCATGTATTTTTTTTTTTTTTTTTTTATTGATAACGGACGGCAAACGAGCAGAAGGACCACCTGATGGTAAGTGGTTACCTTCGCCCATAGACATCTACAACACCAGAGATGTTGTAGACGCGTTGCCAACCTAGAGGATACTGATGGAAGGGGGGACAATGTAGTAGTCCACTATCAGAACCACCGCATTTTGGGGAAAGGATGGGTGGGAAAGGGGAAAATCTGGCTTACATGCCATCGAACCGGAACACATCATTAGATATTTGGCGGTTCGTCTTTGACATGATAGTGGTCGCGAGCCAGACGGAGGACGAACCTCCTACCACCTAACAAAAAATTTTGTTCACATTTGACGAGTAGTTTTTGAGTGATTTGTAATAATTTCACTTTTTAGTGCATTTTCATTAAAATCAATTTTCTCTTCTTTGTTAAAATATAATAAGTTATTGTTTCTTTCATAAACTTGTGACTGCTAAGCGCGGCAAGTATCTCACTTGTCAGTGTCTAATACAGAACAACTTTAGTAGTTTATATACCGGAGAAGTATCATACGTGTATGTGCTGTCGTCACAATGATTTGTGTCAATGTTGTGTGTTGTGCATTATTTTTGTTGTAAGCCGTAGCCAAAATCATATATATTATTTTAAAATAAAAATTAAAATGTAAAGTAGAAGTACTTATGTCTAGATAATTTTCATGGAATTTCGGGTCACATCTGATATCGTATAATATAGAACTTACCGCAAGTGTGTTAAAGTGATCTTTTATTTTAAAGTCTGTTATTTGCTATAATATTATAGAAAAATATTTTTTATTGAAAAGTAAAATATACATTATACATAAATACTTATTTTCGATAGATTTTATAACTTAATTACAAAAGCAATATTATATGGTTTTTTCTAATATGATATACAATACTACGAAAAAACTACAATTAAATTAAATTGCAAAAGAAAAAATAAACAACATTTTTTTCTCTCGAGTACCACTAACATGACGTAGTATGAGTATCGACGCCGCCGTACCGGTAGAATGACATCAAGTTTCATTTCATCGAATTGCAATTTCACTTGGTTATTATGCATAATAAATGAAAAAAAAATGTAAAGTAAAAATGTTTTAAATATAATATCCCATTCAAATAAATATTATAAGGAATAAAACATATGACTGCATAAAGAAACTGAAAAAATATATAAATAAAAACTAGTTATGTGATATATTTGAAATGTGCTAATGAAATCCTTTCATTTGATACCCCACATGGTACTCATCAACGATTTTTTTGTTTTATTCATGCCGTAATTGCCTCTAGAGGGCTATATTGAATTAAGAGTGACGTCACACGTCTAAGAACACTTGGAGTATCAATACCTATCTAACGTCACCTTAATTATATAAATCGGTCCAGGGGTTTGGAAGATATGAGGTAATAAAGAATATTACAAACATACATGATACGCGCGAAAGACATAACCCGCCTCTGACAGTCGGGTAAAGCAAAAAGCAGTCAAAAGTAAAATAGCCAGATTTCTAACAGTTCGTGGAATGTCAATAATAATAATTATAATGAAATCAGTATTCTATTTATAGAAACTTTTTGGTTATTAGCATAGTGCTTTATTCATAATTTAAAATATGTTTAGGTTGAATTGTTTAAAGGTCACCATACAAACCTTTTTGGTTATTTCACAAGAATTTTTTGGAGAGATCCCAAAGTGAAATCTTGGCATATAATAAACCAGCTCAATGTGCCTATAAAGAAAGAAATCTAAGTGCAAATACTCTGAAATTATTGAAATTCATTAATAATTAATAATTATCAAAAATGTATAATAAATTGTAGGTTAACCTACATTACATAACATTATTGTTAATATTGAGTATTTTAGATAGAGAAATATAAATAACAAATTATTGCAAAAATATATTATATATGTAATAAGCTTAAGTGATATTGAGACAAATATATTGTATTGTATTATTTTTATAATAATACGTGAAATATACTTATTATTACTCATGAAAAATACGTGGAAAGTATATTACTAATATTACTTTTTATGTTATGTGTATATTTTTTACGATACAGTTTATAAAATCTATGATTCACTTTTATTGCTAGTTATATTATGTGTTCAATGTAGTATATGAGGTCCTCTAGAATCTCATAGTGAGGTCACGCACAGATTTCTGCCGGATCGATTTCCATATAAACACTTACTTTAGTGGCAGGAAGCCAAATTATAATATCGTTGTGTCAAATAATGAATATAAGAGATTAAATATTTAGTCTTAAAAGTATTGTCGTTAAAGTACCACATTTAGTTTAGTGCAGTGCAACCATACTTCTAGTGAATATACAATCTAGCCTTAATAAATTACCGTTTGCTTAAGCGGGGCGAAACATTGCCACGTACATACACGTGTTAAACGCGACACGATAGATTTGGTACATGTAATTATTGATATTTCATAATATTTTGTCACAACAGCTTATCAGGACGCACTATCTTCCGGCTACGCGTTGACGTCATGAGAAGATTTATACTCCGGTCGATATAGCGGAGGTTCTATTGGCAAAAGGCCAAATTATTTTTGCCAAATTCGCGACTTGCGAGTAATAAATCCAAACTAAGGTTACCCTACCACTTATTCTTGTGAATCGATGTACCCTCTGGGCCATATTTTATTACATTGTGCTTCTGCTGATTGTTAAAACGCTCGTTACTTCTGCTTTGAACGGTATTTCTTGAAAACTGGAGGGTTTAAGCCACGGCTTGCAATATAATGACGTAAATATTTATGTGGAGGGGAATTCTAGTGTACTAAAACGTGATGTTCCAACAAAACAAGTATCTATTAGTATTTTATGAGCTCTCTTTAACGTAGCTGTCCATATTTGACTTATTTTTACATATGAAACTATGTAAAGGATTTTTAATGATTATTTAGTTGAAGTCGCTATTATTTTATTTAAATTTAATAAAAAATACATAAAATTTTATTAATAAAATTTTAGTAATGTCAAACCTTGCAATATTTTCAGCTAATTCATATCTTCATTCATCTTACTTGACCGTACAGAACAAGCGGAGCTAGAAATATAGTTATGAATAATCAAATAACTAGAATTTTACTTAACTCTAACAGAAATTGCGTGCGTTCATGTTAAATTAACCACAGAGATCGTCTGTATAACATGTGCTTGGGATGCATAGAGTAAATAAGTTGTCAAGAGTGGGCACAGTGTCAAGTGATAGTCTGTTCTTCATTTTATCCATTTTTTAAATTAAAAAAAATATTTTAAATACATTTTACTCGAAAAGTGGAGTGCCTTGGCGCTAGTCCATCTATATGGTGGCTATCCAGCTATATGGCAAAACAAGTGACGTTTTTTAAATACAAACACATAGGAATATGTTTGTATTTAAAATTGATGCCGATGAATGCCGTTAAATGATATAACGAGATAGAATTGTAGAATCGGTAAAGGCCACAATATTAAAAATAACTTTCATAGAACTTAAGCATTATGGAAATATTATTTATGTAAATCTAAAAATAACTAAAGAGAGCAGCACGATTTAAATAAAATCTTTCTAAAGACATCAAGATGTTATCGGAGGATTTTCGCTTCAGTAAAGTTTTGTGAATTTTCTTTGCAAAAATAGTTTACAGCTTAAAATTTTTATATAAACTAAGTTGAATTTGAACTGCAAATATAAATATGGAAAAATGGATTCAAATTATATTCTGTTTTTTTTTAGCTTCACGCTGTATCCCGCACATAGCAAGGTAGAAACCAGAAAACCTCACTCAGACACTCCGTTCTCTTTTAAAATTTCCGTTCCTTTTCCACTTTCCGCCGAATTGAGCATTGCGTGCTGAGTGGCGAGACTCAACGCCGTGCTTTGCCTTATTACCAGAGCGAAAAAATGGAAATACTAAATATTATTTTAATATCTTAATTTCCTGGAGTGGGAATCGAACCCACAACCTGTCGCGTTTACAGTCACACGCTTGTGTCTTTTATACATAAAAAGACAAAAAAATAAAGAGATTATTAACGAATTGTCTGCTGGTACAGTGGTTAATGGTTCAAGCTATATGTTTTTAATTCGATTCTTTGGTTTAAAAAATTTAAAAGAGGATTATTTTTGTCTAATAAATGTAAGTTAGATACATAGTTTTGGATAGAGTAAAACGACGTTGAGAAATGTCTATCTTCCGATATTTGCTTTGTCGTCAAGGTTTTATTGACAAAGTTGTGTGGGAGGATGTGTTTTTCAGTTTACTTAAGCGATTGAAACATTTTTAAAATATAAGTTCAGGAAAAGGATTGATTTAATATATTCTTCCAGATTATTTTTACAAAATGATAAAAAAGTACCTAATCACCTGTACAAAAGTGGCACATACTCTATTGTTCATAATTTATTTTTTTTTGTTTATGGACAAAAACTGTAGCAATCAGTTTCTTACACAGTAACCACCACATACACCGGTTAATAAAGTAAGAGGTAAATAATACGTTGGGTTAATGAGAAAATAATTTACTGAAAATAAAACTACAGAACTCGTACTGAAATGAGTTTTCCGTGTTTTTGCATCATTAATTATGACTCAGTGGCGTGTCCAGTATGCGTATTATAAAATGGCTCAATTTGAGATTGCAGTTTTAATTTACAATTAAATCGTGAAAAGTTATATCTTAATGATAATGTAATAAATCGTTTTAATAACCTTTGTTTATCTTTTATTCATGTTCCGTTACTCAGTTATTCATACATATTCTTTGTATTGTACCAATAACAAGTGTATTTTTAATTTAAAAATTTTTCCGAGTCACGATGGCGTAAAACAATTAAAAAACCGTTAAGTTCTCGAAAATTAGTTTCTAAAATAAATGAACTGTCGAAATGTCTAAATAAGAATTATTATTTATTTTATAATTTTTTTTTAGTCAGTAAACCTTGCCTTTTTGCATTATTTTGCAAAGTTATATTACAAAAAAAAAAAATTAACTTATTTTAATAACCTTTAAGGTAATTTAATTAATTTCTTGGGCTAACTTAAATTTGTATTCCTTAATTTTAAGATTTTTCAAGTCCCACGCTATAGAAAGTATAACCTTTTTGTTAATATACAACAAGTGGCATATATACTCGCAGTAATTACCTATATTATACAAAAATAACATTTACCGTCTAATTTTATTACGTTATTAATAAATACTGAAATGTAAATGGTACATAAAATATAGCTATAGGCAAGTTCGTCGTGTGGGCGAAAGGTCACAAGCGATATATTCAAAGTACACAAATGGAAAAACGGTATACCACAGTGGAGACAAAAGACTACACTTTGTCTGAGCAACATTTATGTGACATTTTGCAACTACTGGTTACTTAAAAGCCAATAGTTAGACTTTAAAGACAGTAACTTAGTACAATTATTTAGTAAATATTTAGCTTCCGCTCATAGCTTTGAACTCTACTTCGACTTGTTTAGTGGTGTTGTAGGTACAAAATATTTGTATTATTTCATATTAAATATTATTATAAGTAATAATCTGTAGAAAAACCTCGAAAATATTTAATTTATATTCACGAATCATCTAAAAAGAATCCATTATGGCATTTGAAACTACATTTTTATGGTAAAAATATGGCATCGTCGCTCAAGATATAAAACATATCGTTGCAAAAAAACCACGTCCAGTCGTTGCGTGTTTAGGGTAAGAAATAAATCTTCTTGATCTATGGTTTTTTTTTTCATATAAAAAATAGTGTGACCCCACATTATGGTCAAATTGTACGCATAATCTGTCCATTAACAAAATATAAGAAAAATATAAGTCACTAATTTCTTTCTTCCTATTTTTTTTTTCATAGACGTATATGAGACGCCATATCATTAGTTTCCTTCAAGCAAAAACCAATAATCTATCTCCCCAGAAAGAATTAGACATTACAACCTAAACATATTTTTCATGTAAAAAATATTTTGTATCCTATTTCTAGGTCATAATATATTTGAGTGCCTATATCTATAAAAGTCATATATTCTAGTACATTCAATACTTTTTGCGTGATTCACAGCCAAATACAAAGTAGATACTTTTATATTTATGTGTTATACATTTCACACTTATGTGTTAAGGTATCACGCGTAAAAGCATTACACATGCCATGTACAAGAATGTAAAGTTCCTCTTTTTTTTCTAAGAAAATGTTCTAACGACAATAGGAACATCTACTTGTATAATATTCAACAACTTATCTGTTTTATCACAACTCTACAACATTAAGCAATAAGTCTCCATTTTTTGTTGTTTGCAGTGTTGTTTGCTTGACTTAGGTTTACTTGTATAGGAAATATGCTTGAAAATGTTTAACCGATGATTATATAAAAAAACATATTTCGATGATTGTTAATATTAAAAAAATATTTGCAAATCGGTTTATCAATATTCACGTCCTTTTTTAACGTGATCAAATCCGTTACGGATACCCGCTATATCGGGGACTCGGACAGTTTATGTGGGACTCCAGATCGGCAGATATAGGCCATCCGTATTTGGTATACAGATGGCCTAAAATCTCACGTTGCTCCTCTTCGATCGCCACTTGTCGAGGCCACGGGAACATCTCAATCTTCCGTGAACCTCGGTGGCATAAATATTCACGTCTGGTATAGACTTTTGCCCCAAAAAAGAAACATAAAATTGCAGCTATATTGAAAACATCAATCAGGCAAACCTAGAACAATTTACGAAAGTATATTATTTTATAAAGTTATGATATAAAAGTCGCTCCTTGTAATTAGAATTCAGTATTGTATATTGATTCTGCTAATGACCTACAATGTGTAGTTTAAAAGTTTCATCGGCTAACTCAGTTATGTTGCACAAAGTGAACCTAATGGATTTAAAACATCCTGTTCTATAGTGGATGAAATAAAACAAAGTTGGTTTTGAAACAGACACGACTATGTGAAAAGTTAGTGATATATGTACGGGATATTTATAATAAATTATATTTCTGCTATGTTTTAGCTATTGTCTGCAACAGCTACGTATACTAAGTAACAATATACTAATAATTATAAAATGATGATACCAATCTAATATGATTGTGTGCCTCTGCACAAGAGAGTAAGCAAGCAATTCCCACCCCAGGAGATAAATAGTATTTTCATGCCCTCGCTCTGGTAACAAGTCAAAGGCATTGAATTTTAGCCACTCAGTACGCAATGCCTTTTTTTGGTGGTAGGAGGTTCGTCCTCCGTCTGGCTCGCGACCACTATCATGTCAAAGACGAACCGCCAAATATCTTATGATGTGTTCCGGTTCGATGGCATGTAAGCCAGGTTTTCCCATTCCCACCCATCCTTTCCCCAAAATGTGGTGGTTCCGAGAACGGAATACTACATTGTCCTCCTCTTCCATCTGTATCCTCTAGGTTGGCAACGCATCTACAACATCTCCGGTGTTGTAGATGTTCATGGGCGAAGGTATCCACTTACCATCAGGTGGTCCTTCTGCTCGTTTGCCATCCGTTATCCATAAAAAAAAATGCCTCAATTCGGTAGAAAGTGGGGAACGGAGTGTCTTATCACTAGGTTCTCCATGTTCCCTCTGCCTACCCTGCTATGTGCGGGATATAGCATGAAGTAAAAAATATATACCTATTTTCCTACTAATAACCATAGCATATGAACCGAATTCAGTTCTCGTTTGTGATAAAATGTTTTTTTACGTTTAAATCAAATTCAATAGTACCCTTTGGTAGTTAGACATCAAAGGAATAAAATTCACATCTGCAGAACAGTCAGCTTGTTTTTCTCGCCCGCCTTACTTTAATACTTAAATCACGCAAAACTTCAATTTGTTTTTACGAGTGCTTATTTAATTTTGAAGTTATAAAACTGAGTGATTATTTTGGGAAGATTCACGTCTATACTCAATAGAACAATATTTTATTTAATATGCGATAGTACCTAAATAAAATTTACAGCAACGTTTTAAGCCAAGTCCAAACTACGGAATTGATAACTTAGTAGTTTAGTTAAATGAAGCTGTTACGTTGCCCATTTATAGTCAACAAATACACATATCCTAATAATTAGCTTTGCTCTCAATTTCATGTTTATACTTTTATTGCGACACTTCTAAACTATTGTACACCTACTCTCAGACTTCCGCAGGCACTTATTGATTTCTTAAAAGTTCAAAGTTGCAAAAGTGTTTTGCTTAAAAAATATCAGGTTATTATTATAAATTGTTTTTGCTATATATAAAATTAAAAAGTCATGGTTTTACTATATCAGAACCCATTTTGATCACCAAATAGTTTCACTGTGTAACTTCAGGAAACAATTACAATTTAAGTTGTGAACCGTCATTTATTACTGGTGCAAATAATAAAATCGATGCGATAGGGCGCCTACCAGGCTGACGGCATTCTGAGAAATGCTTGTTTTAGCGAATTTATGGGGGTTTCCAGCGCTCAGAGAAATGTGCCTTATATTATTTTTGATTATTTGTCATCCAAAATATACCATATAAAATAAATGAAGATAAAATGGTATGACAAACTATATTGTATATTTTACGGATAAATTAAAAATCTATGATATGAAAATTTCGCGTAAATGAGGCATAGCTATGAAATGTATGTTTTTTTTTTTTTTTTATGGATACCGGATGGCAAACGAGCAGAAGGACCGCCTGATGGTAAGTGGTTACCTTCGCCCATGAACATCTACAACACAAGAGATGTACTAGATGCGTTGCCAACCTAGAGGATACAGATGGAAAGGGAGGATAATGTAGTAGTCCGCTATCGGAACCACCACATTTTGGGGAAAGGATGGGTGGGAAAGGGGAAAACCTGGCTTACATGTCATCGAACCGGAACACATCATAAGATATTTGGCGGTTCGTCTTTGACATGATAGTGGTCAAGAGTATATAATTGTTATATAATGAAAAAGTTATTTATACACGTATTGCCTTTTTTACTTTAAGCTTCACGCTTTTTCTGGCATAATAGTCAGAGAACGTAGTGTTAATACACTCCGTTATCTTAGGATTTTCGTTCCCCAGTTCAAATTATATTATACTATATATTTCAATTAATATTTAATATATGTACCTACTTGTTATAGACAGAAGAAGGGCGTTTAGATTTATTTAATCGCAAAAAAAAACTTAATCGCAAGAAAACAATAATTACATATCAAAGAATTATTTTTTTATCTTAACTGTTCATATTATACATACATGGTACTGTCTAGTGTCTCGAGATTATTTGGCTGAAAAAATTCGAGTTAGTGATTGGGTAAAGCAAATAAAATGGCAATCGTAAACAGAGATAGGATTAGCTATTCAGCAGACATGTTTTTGCAAGCTCCTTTGGGAATCCACTAAAGTGGTAACGTCTGTAAATGTAGCATGTTATGTACCAGTCAAAATTAAGTATCAGGTTATGTAATACATATGCTCGTCTTCCCGATTTTGAGCATATAGACTTTATTATTTAGTTTCTAATATCAGTATTATTGTAAATTTCACTTCAAAAATTTATAGCAGAGTATAAATTGCTCTTCTTAATTAATTTTGATTAACAGATCTAAATGAAAAACATACATGAAATATTCATAATCTAAACTTTATATAAATAAGTTTTGCTTTATGTTTAAAAAAAACATAAAAAAACTGAAAAAAATCAGTGAATACCAAATGCTTTTCTTTATTGACTTTTCCATTATTACCACAAACATTTTTTTATTTTTTTCTTATTGGACAATCCAAGGCAAATATAAAAGGCCAAAGAACTATCGGGAAGTATACACAATATATATATATATATATATATATATATATATATATATATATATATATATATATATATATATATATATATATATCACAATTGTCAGCTAAGCTCATAAATTTAAGTGGAATTTAGATTAAAGTTTTACGATATAGTGTAATAAAGCACATATATTCAGACATTTTTCCTGTATGATGCATAAATTTAACGACTTACCCAAGTAGACGTGTTTTATGTACAAACATTGTTTCTCTAATAAAATTCATGCCAGTCTAAAAGATAAAAAAAAAAAGTTACTCAAATCTATTATTTTGTATGTCAAAACATACTATTGAATTGCATATATTCATGCCCTAGGAAGGTGCTTATTTCCATATATATACTTAACTGTTTATATTTTTTTATTTTTTTATTTATTGTTAAGATGATTAGCAAAATTGTACATAATAATGGAGGATTTAACTATGAAAAGACATTTTTTATAGATTTTCTAATACTATATAGTTTTCGGAGAAACAATTAATATGAAAGACAAAACAAAACCTATTATACAAATTGCAGACAATAAAAAAAATTATTATTATCACTACAGTTTTTTAAAATCTATGAAAACCCGTTTTAAATTCAATAAGAACAATACTATTTCGGACTTTAAATTTACAACATTTGTGCAGCCTTTTCGTGGAATGGGCCGCTCAACCTCATGTTACTGCACTTTGATGGCAGTTAGTTGAAACAAAATGTAGTTTTTAAACATTTTATCGGTACTTCACAGTGGTTCTATTGGCTTAAACGAAGCTAAGTTCTATACCAGATAGGATAAAATGTCGGAGTGAGTAATACTCTTGCACTTTTAATTAAATACTTGCTTAGTTCCTTCAATTTAAGCACTGCAGAAACAACCTAAATTAACTTTAATAATATTTTGTTTTTTTTACATAGATCGAAATCTTGTTAGCTTAAAAATTTATTTATATAATTCTAGCATCGAAGTAGCATATAACACTATGAAATGACATTTCTTTATGAACGGTAATCAAAATTAATTATTGTTCATACATGGTTCACAAAGATTTGGTTGGTTTATAAAAATTATGAATTATTCAAAAATAATCAATCATAAAAATAATAATAATTAATTTTGTAAGAATGACATTTTTCTTATTTTTTATGATATCATTTTCATAACATAAGAAAACACCTTTTTGATGAACATTTATTAAATGTGTATAAAAAATAAAATGTATTAATTTACCCACATATTTTTTTCCAAATAAAGTAAATTTAATTATATTTATATTATAATAATAGAATTAATTTCGCAGTAATAAATCACTAATTAGTTATATCACATTGAGTGAGTAATTAATTACATCGTCTTTAAACTCGTGTTTTTGCACGATGTGAAAATCATATACCTACGCTTATTCAGTACCACTCCTTTTCTAATAAATTACTAGCTATTAGCGCAATGCTACTCAAAATTTGGTTATTCCTCATTGAGGCTTAATGAACCGAGATTTGAGTTGGTAAAATTTGTGTTAGTTTATTTTTTTATTAATGACTGGCGTCATTAAATTTTTGCCGAAATTTTTGCCGAAATTTTTGCCCTGATTTCTAATATTTTAAGCAGTGGGTTACATTTTTAGTTAAACTCCCACTACACAAGCAAATATTTTTAATTTAGGGCGAAAGCTTTTGAACGACATGTACGTACACAACAATCATAAATAATAGAGTAGATGAAGTTATTTTAATATAACGATACGTTTTATACGAAACATAACATGTCATAAAAAAATAAAAAATATATAAAATTATGACAAGTAACTAGTCACTTGACCTTAAACATAATCCCATTTTTTTATAAATATATTAATCTATATAGTCTATAGACAGAAAAAAAACGCATTATCTGTAGATGGTTGCTCTGTCTATAGGTGATCATACTTATATTGCACCTATCAATAGGGAAGGGAATATTTATTACAGATATCAGAAATTACATTGACCCTAATGACCACAAAGATTTTTTTTCATGTTTATTTTGTTAGAACTATATAAAATCCATTACTTTAATTGTTTATAGAGTTTTACCAAAGTATTTTACTATTTATGTATATTTTAGAGACTCATATCTATATCCTAGAATGACTGTATCCGTCATAAGTTTGTCAATTATTATTGCACACAAAAGATATATATAACACGAAAAATAAATGCGAAAAAATAAGATATACAAAACTTAACTTAACTTATATAACAATATAAACTTTTTAACATATTTTATTCATTCAAAATATTAAAAAAATCAAAATAATATTTATTCAAGTAGGCTATTAATAAAGAGGTAATAACTTCTGGAGTCCCTCAGGGTAGCGTTCTCGGTCCTACCCTCTTCTTAATATATGCCAATGAACTGTGCAGTTTGGTAACAGACGTATGCAAAACAGTAATGTATGCAGATGATACAGCACTCGTAGTCTCTGGTAATAGCTGGTCTGAAACTTTTACTCAAGCAGAAACAACCTTGAATATTGTTAATGAATGGCTTTCGAACAACTTACTTACATTAAGCTATTCTAAAACCAAATATATAACATTCTCTAGCCGCGCCCAAGATCTCCCTCCTACATCTTTTACTATTCGGATACATAACTGTAGCGATTGGACTAGAACATGTCAATGTCCTCATTTAGATCGTACTTCCAATATTAAATATCTGGGTATATGGTTAGATTATTCGCTATCATGGAAACCACATATCGAGTGCACAGCTTCGAGGATTAGGAAATTAGTATTTATTTTTAGATCTCTAAGAAATTCAGCTGACTTTCAAATCCTTAAAATGGTCTACTACGCACTCGCTCAATCGATTCTCTCATACTGCATAACATCATGGGGTGGTTGTGCTAAAACTCACATATTAAAATTAGAAAGGGCGCAGCGAGCTGTTTTGAAAGTCATTACACATAAACCCATACTTTTTCCGACAAAAGACTTATACTCGTTATGCCAAGTTCTAACGGTTAGACAGCTTTTCATATTGGCAACAGTGCTACGTAAACATTCTCAGGTACATTTTGATCCTAGCGACTTTTCAAAACGTCGCACTAAGAGAATATGCACTATTGAATCACGCAGTTCCGTATTGGCAAGTCGTCATTTCTACTATTTAGGCAGTTCTCTATATAATAAAGTTAATAAAATACTAGAAATTCATCCTCTTAGGCGATTCAAATGTAAATCGAAATGTTTGGCATGGCTTTTGAGTTTGTCTTATGACGAGACTGAAAATGTTTTGGAATTTTTCTGAATAACCTGAATACACTTATCACGAACATTCACACTCACAACCACACGCACATACATACGCACGCACACACACGCACACGCACATACTCACACTCACATTTACATAAGTACTCACATGAGCTTTTCCTTAAAGTTTGTTTTTTTATAATTTAATTTTTTTTTTTAATTTCGAACCTTTGTATTTTTTCTTGTAATATTGTCACTATAATTGTTTATTTTGGAGCATAAATGTGAATTCTAATAAGTGGGCGTTGACGCTGCGCTGCAGTTTTTAACTTTAGCAGTTGTCAACGTATCTTCTGTTACCGTACAATAAGCCCTATTTGTTCCTAATAAACTTTATTTTTATTACGAGCACTTTCGAATCGTCAATTTACAAAGGTGTCAGTCATGTCAGTCCTAACGGAGGCTACCACCGGCTCGGAAGGCAGTTCTGCTGAGAACAGCCGGCAAGAAACTCAACAGTTGCTCTTTTCAAATAAAATTTTTACAATAATTATACAACTACGATGAGCCTCCCGGATGAGCGTCAATAGCATTTAATTCCACATATTGACATCATTATAGTATTCTTGGACAGAATAAAATACTTTTTTCAATAATATGTTCTTAATCTTAACTTTAAATTGGTGAAGTGGTAGATCAGTAATTATTTCTGGAATTTTATTATACATGCGCATCTTGTGACGAAAAAGATTTATTAACTTTTTTGGGACGAAAACTATGTGTAATTAGCTTATTTTTCCTTCTTGTATTGATATCGTGTCTGTCACAGTTCTTTAAATAATTGTGGATATTTTTGCGTACAAATGTAAGAAATTCAATCAACGCTATTTAAGCTACTTCTTAAAAAGTCGTTCGTGTCCGGTTTTCGAGTTCGTATGCGAATCTGGTGACAATACTATATTTTCTTAACACGATATAATTGCCAGGATGATTAGGATAAGAAGAAACCGTTTCGAATAGTGTTTTCTTGTAGTTAAAAATAACAATTATTATTATTAAAAATATTACAAATGTTTTCTGACGAATTTTTAATTATATGTAAGCTAAAATATAAGTCTTAAGCGAAAAATTTTAATTTCTACTTAAACTAAAAAACAGACTACTGACATCTACCTTAATTCAGTTATTTCATTAGCGTGAGCGTAAATCTAAAAGTTTTAAAAAATTCTCGTCCAGATCACGCAATACCTTTTGTTTTCTGACACAATGCGTCGCTAAAATTAAATTAAAGTTCGTGCTAGCTAATTCTGATATCATAGTTATTAAAGTTGGGTTTTAATATTAAAAATGAGTTAATTTAAATGATTATAGGAAGGTGGATCAAAAAGTTCATTCGGCCTGACATACACACTTATATTTTGTTTTTATATTTTCATTGGATTTATGCATCCTTTGACTGTCACAGTATAAAATTTTGTGTTGTAGTATTTGTGGTTTTTAAGCTAAAACGTGTTAAATGAGATCAAGTGTGAGTTTTTTTTTTAAAAATGACAATATTGTACAACGTGGAGTTTTGAAATATTTATTTAAGGAAGGAATAGCATCGAATATATCCATAATGATACGACGAAAACATAAGAACGTACGAAAACATAAACATGGACGGGAGAGCAGACGACGCACATTATAGAAAGGAGATTGTAGACACTATATGCATTTCATATAAGACAGCGTCTAAACGAGATGACTGTGGGTTCGATCTCCACCCGAGGCATCATTATATTTCCATTATTTTCAGTTCACTGTGCAAGCAACAATAATCTATTGCGTTGAACTGCCATGGCATCTTGACTCTAGGTTAGATAAACCCTGCCTGTTTTGATATGTGGAAAAAAGCAAATTTATGAATTTACTATTACAGTCACCTATATTTAGTAACGCGGTTATTGTGCCGCAAGATGATCGTTAAATTAGCTTCATCAAGAATATGTCAAAGGGTTCATTAATTACGTGGGGTATATTCTCACCCTTTGTTTTGTAGTTCAAAGACATTCAACTATTTCATCAGAAGATCAATTATCACTTTATATTCGTTATAGTTATTTTCGTAATACATCTAAATATATCACAGCTATGATTATAGAGTGGTACGTGAGAATAATAATAACGTATATTATTATTAATCTTTTGATATTTAGGGACATGTTAATAGAATAATTTGAGGTCTTTTATAAAAGAATGGAAAAAATGTTTGGGTCGGGGGATGAGATGAGACAAATATAAGTTCGCATCAAAATTTTAAAATAGTTTTAGAACGATTTTGGCTGTTAAATATTTTTATAATAAAACGTTACCGTAATGTTAAGGTTGAAAAAAATCTTTCAACGATATCTTTTGTTTTTTATAGTTTTTAACAGTTTTTAAAAAAGATGTGAATACTTTATAATTATTTACAGGCAATTAAAAATTTAACTCATGCATAGAGCAAGAATATTCGAAAATGCGACGTAGCACTTTCATCCATTCATGGCTTCTATTATAAATGTAGAAAAAAATTATCATAGATTATTTCATATCTTTCCGCTTTCCTGTACCAATATATAGTATAAAAGAACGTAATTAGATCGATTGACAAGTGACGCTAAATAAAGCGTGTAATAAATAATTAAATTAAAATATTCATCCTATTTTACGCATCTGTTACGTGGTTGTTATGAAACTAAAGAGAAAAAAAAAATAGTTAATAAAAAACTGAAAATGAAAAGGGAACAATTGGTATGGTGTATTTTAAGATTCCAAATCACAACAAAATGATGTCAGTGCCATTCACTAGCGCACAGGTGTGCCATGAGTAAACTTAGATGAAATATATTTTGTTTCCGCACCATAAGTAGGTATATTTTATTCTTGGAATAGGTGGAAATGTTTTGTTTATTTTACACTATTTACTTGACGTGGGCTGAATGATTGGAATATAGGAGTTCTAAAATTCAGATATTATGTAATTAAACTTGATTCACATTAATCGAGCGCCGTTTGGAAATATCACACTAGAAATGTGACTGTGGCTTCAACCCTCGATCAGGGGAATTGAGTCCGCTATCACGCGTAAAGTTACTAAATTAACTAGAAAACGCATCTCAACACTAGGTTCTTTATATTTAATCTGCCATCCGGTGGGAAGCTGTTTTTTTATAAGAAACGAGATACGTCTCAGAGGATTTGCTAATGTACTTTTTATGTCTATGTATTGACATTTAATAGTAATCTATCAGTCCCAATTTAAACTTTTGTTTTTCAAAGGTTATTAACACTAAAACAACTTCTACTGAAAACAAAGTCTTAAAGGTTATAATGTCACAGATCACGATTTATTAGCATATAGTTTTTTTTAAGCTTCACGCATAGTACTGTAGATAAATAGGAGAGCCTGGTGTTAAACCCTTTCTTCGAAATAATTTATCGAAATGTCGAAAAAAAAACAATTTAAATAATTACAATACATAATTTCCTTTTTCCCCAATTACATACTTTTCCTAATATCAGTAGGGATAATACAAAAAATATATATTATATGACACGTATATTTACAAGCATGGAAGTAAGTCAAATAAGCGTTTTAAAATATTATTACATTGACAGATAAATAGATGACAACGCGTTAAAAATGTTTATATGTTAGTTACATATAAACATTTTTAACGTTGAGTAACATTTTTAACTTTTTAGACGTTTTGATATTCTACTCTTACTTACTACCCATATAAATCGGTCGGCTTTAGACGTAGATCCAGCGTAAGTATACGATTGCATACGACAGTTATGATTTTTTTACTTAAAAAGTATTTCTACTTATAATATGTATTTCTTTGTAGGTGGATGAGCTGGCACTAATTCAGTCTAAGATCAGCATTACGAGGATATCACTAAATTAACCATTTGTTACCACTCGAAAAATCTGAAAAGTTCGTATAATTAAAAAAGTTAGAAAACCCAGCTATATCGTATACATCTAAAAAATCGCCGTTCTAACGACTTTATTTGATTTCTAAAGCAACGTAACGGTGAAAAGTTAAACAGTCAGTGTAACATCGCGAACGAGTTTTACTTCCCGCTTTTCATTAGACATTTCGCTTTGGTAAAGTTATCAACGGCTTGTGGAGTAAGAAACACTGCGCGTCTCTGTAATGCAAAGTTTATGTTGCTGTGGATATTTCTTTGAATGTCAGTTTTCAGACTGGAATAAGACAATAGCTTATGCAGTTATTTAGTCATATTTTAGGTTCAAATGTAATTAGTTTTGAAAGCTAAATTACAATCAAAATAAGTTAAGTATACATCACAATAAAACATGAATAATTTCAAATAGCTTACAATGTCGAAACTGTTATATGACGTATCAAAAGTAAGGGCGTCAAACACGTACATTTGTTTGAGATTCAAACCTACTCACGATAATACTTGTGGTTATACTATATTTATAATATTTGCCGAAAATAAGGAAATAAGGAGCATAGTACGCCAGAAACGTAGAAAAAATCTTTAAAAACATAACAATAATATTATAATTTTCATCAGCAAGTTCAAAATTATATTATTATGACACTTTAAAGGGATTTAAAAGGGATGTACTTTTAAAATGCTTAGTAAATTATTGTGTATTATAACAACTTACTATATTGCTAAATAAATTTCAGGCACAATTAAAAGGACAAAGTTGAAAACAAACGGGGTTTATCAAAATTGAATTTATGAAAAAATACTGTTTTTGTTATATATTATTGTTGTTAATGTAATAGATGGACCGTGAAAATAAATTTTGCTGTACAGATAACAAAAGTTAAGAAAAAAGTAGTTGCTATATTCCCTGCTTCTGATTTTATTTATACAGTCGAGAATAAAAATTGTACAAGTTTTTAAGCTCCATATAATTTGAGAAGTAGAGACTGTGGAACGAGCTTTTTGAAAGTTAAACAATACCAACTTCATAATATAGAAAAAATAGCATTCCTTTTGGAAATCCAAAAATAGTATAATGTTTGCTTCGCTCTGTTGGGTTCAGTTTGATTTTTTTAAGATACAAAATAAAATATAAAATTATTAAATCTGTTATAATAAAATTATATAGTTTAAGATATTTTTCTAGGCCAGTCGTGGCGCAGAGGTACAAGCGTGCGACTGCAAATGCGGGTTCGATTCCCACTCCAAAAAATAAAAATATCAAAAAATTATAATTATAATTAATATTTTATATTATCGTTTCCTTGCTTTGGTAAGAAAGCAAAGCGCAGCGTTGAGTTTAGCCACTCAGCACGCAATGCCTCAATTCAGCGTAAAGTGAGTGTCTTAACACTAGGTTTTTAGGCTCTCCGTGTCTATCCCGACATACAGCAATCCCCGCACATGCGGTGCGGGATACAGCATGAAGCTATAATAAAAAAATATAGTTTACGAAATAGAAATCTTTGTATATCTTCATGGACTAGTACATAAATCTTTTTCTTAGTATGGTAGGTATTATTTATCACACATCCACAATATTATCTATTAATTGTACTTAACCCAGTAGAACGTGAAAGTAGAAAATTTAATTCATCTCGCCAATTTCATAAGTTTTAATACGCTCTAAAGTTTGTGTGAAGTTAAATTTAATTTGTTACTCTTAATCAATAACCCTTAACATTATGATGGCTGAGTTATAGGCTGGAATTTTCATATTACAATTTTCCTTCTTACGCTTCGACGGAAATAAATATGAATGTGGGTGGAACAATAATTCCAGGTAAGGTAATTTACTTTGTGAATGTAACAAATGCTTAGGATTTAAAACACCTCGGTATTTTTTATATGAGCTATTGCCGTTTTTTATACAAGTGTTTCATTTTTCGCTTGATAAGTGGATATAATTTATCTTAGATATTAGGATATAAATATTAAGATGTCGTAATATCATATGCTAATATAGTTTTATTGTATGGATATACAATTAAACTATATTACCTACCTATACTATATTATGTACCTTCTTTCGAGAAACAAATTTTTAATCATATGTTTTTTATTAGTATCACGATTTTTCCCACATATCAATGTAATCAGAGAGAATCAATCAAGATGAGGCACTCATTTTACCTCTTGGAAATCAACCAG
This sequence comes from Philaethria dido, assembly GCA_033558755.1. Classification (NCBI taxonomy): domain Eukaryota; kingdom Metazoa; phylum Arthropoda; class Insecta; order Lepidoptera; family Nymphalidae; genus Philaethria; species Philaethria dido. The sequence continues at coordinate 345,862 of JAKGSA010000553.1, forward strand.
ACACTCTGGCCGCTAAGTCATACCTTTTTTTCAGGTACGTTGAAATTCTTATATGCTCGTTTTTCAGGAATAGAAAATAGGTTTGTTCTATTCCTGAATGTATGATTAATAGTTTAAAAATATTATTAGTATTAGTTACATCCCCCCCATTTCAAGGTAACAAATTAATAGTAATCAGTCGTGTTCGAAATATACCACGGTATGAAACATTTTTAAAACTTGTACAATATCAACCCTTCCGTATTGGTTAGACGATAAATTCAATTTTGCCCAGACTTCGTTGTAACATCATGAGAACAATACACAACCAGGAACATATTGCTTTTATCCATTTAATTGTGTAAGAGAGTTTTATTTCAAAGAATTTGTTCAACATTTTGTAGTAGGAAGTACATAAGTTATCTTACGGAGTCTAGCTCACAGAGTTTAGGTCAAATATTTGTGGAGGTCCGATTGCGTTAAAGTATCTTCGCTTAGTATATATGATTATTTAAAATCTATTAGCTTAGATCAGAGTGGAGTTTAAGTAAGATGTTCTGACGTTGTTGTAAGAGGCCTATTTACAATGAAATTTAAGAGCAAATTAGGTTAAAAAGAAACTAAAAGGCTTGCATGGTTAAGCCGATTTTATCGTTACGGTCATCCTGACAAAGACATCAGCATCCTATGAATCTATTGTAGTATGAATCTGATTCTCACTAGTGCAATCAGCAGTAAGTGTATCAACATCTAATATGATATACTCGTATATATACCTATTAAAGCGTGCTATAAATATTTCACGTACAAATCAATTTGTGAAACGTGAAGGAGGAAAGTGAAGGAAGTTATAACTAAGCTTTTTGCAAAACCTGTAAACATTAAATTAAAATAGTTTTAAACACCTATTTTAAAATACTTTAATTTTTAAATATCAACAATACATTTTTAATTTTAAATACAAGTATTGATACCACACACACACACACCTATCACATGCACCAAAATTTCATTTGCCACTTCTTACCCTCGAATTTGTGCCTGGATCCGAGAACAGTACATAGTTCTTGGTAAGACGACCAGGATGTCGAGGTCTGCTTGCTTATTTACTGCTTACTTATTTGTATAACAATGCTTCAGTAACCTGTGTATTTGCTAATAAGCTTGTAATGAAATAGCTATCGCGTAAAAATATTAATCCAATCTCAGATTAAAATCACGATGTGATTTATATTACAACAGTAATTTCTTCATACTTACGTTCATGAAACGTATTAGTAGTAAAAACTAAATAAATATGCAAAAGAAATTTAAAACAATATTAAAATTTCGATACCGCAAACTTTGCATTGGACAGCAGATTGCACTCAGCTGAGAAAATTCATAGCAAGTATATATAGAGCAAATATTGTTCCATCTTTCTCTTAGCTAGAATTTATTTTGTGCTTACATTCTAAATATAAGCAAACTTAATAAAGCGTAATATTTTAACACTTGGATTTTATAAAGACGTTATTTTTAAAGAATTGTTACTTTAAACTACTAAATTCAAGTTTTAGTTACAACTATTAATATAAAATGAAGTAAAAATATACATTTTAAGAGTGTCTGAAAGTGTTCGATAGTTCTGAGTTCTAATCCCATTTGAGGAATGTGTATTTTTAAAAAGTTAATCTTATTTCTTAGATTCAGACTTACAAAATAAGGCTTTTGCCACCTTAAACTCAAAATATAGAAATTTGAAAGCAAGAAACGGATATTTCATTAAGTATGTTATAGTATATACGTAAAATTATAGGAATTCTTTAATAATTAATAAATATACTATTGTTTTAGCTATTTGCTTCTCTACAAGAAATAATAACTATTAGCGTAATAGCTAGCTAGTGCTTAAATCTTCAATGCACAACTTCATAATCTGTTTTTTTTTTTTAAATAATGTTTTTATAATGATTCTTTTTATTGTACTCAAATAATATTATGTAGGTATCTGCAATAATGTAATCATAATCAAAATGTATCACATCATGCGATGAGCTAACAAACGCAGAATCAAATTAGATCGAAGATGGCATAATGCCGGAAATTGAAAATCATCAGATAAAGGACCTTTTCGGTTCCATATTAAATTTTATAAAATTATATGAACATTCATTATTTATTACTGTTTAGTGAACTGTGAAATATATACACGTATATTCATCATATTAATCGTTTATTCGTTTGCTTAAAATTGTATGTCCCGTGATAATTTTTTTAATAGCTTTACGCTCTTTATGCTGTATTCCGCATTCACTCCGGGACACTCCGTTCCCCACTTTCAACCAAATTGAGACATTGCGTGCTAAATGGCGAAACTCAACGCCGCGCTTTGCCTTGTTACCAAATCCAGGAAATGAAAATACTAAACTTTTACATTTTATAGATTGGGAATCGAACCCTCAACCTGTCGCGCTTACAGTGCTACACTTGTGCCTCTGCGCCACGACAGGCGTGATACTTTTTCTGTATATATATAAATTAAATCATAATTGTTTGTTTGGTGGTAGGAGGTTCGTCCTCCGTCTGGCTCGCGACCACTATCATGTCAAAGACGAACCGCCAAATATCTTATGATGTGTTCCGGTTCGATGGCATGTAAGCTAGGTTTTCCCCTTTTCCACCCATCCTTTCCCCAAAATGTGGTGGTTCCGATAGCGCACTACTACATTATCCTCCCTTTCCATCAGTATCCTCTAGGTTGGCAACGCATCTAGTACATCTCTTGTGTTGTAGATGTTCATGGGCGAAGGTAACCACTTACCATCAGGCGGTCCTTCTGCTCGTTTGCCATCCGGTATCCATAAAAAAAAAAAAAAATATAACTACATGTACTACATACTACAAATATCTAGTACTTATAGGAATATTATGATAAAATTAAACAAAACTTTTGTACATTGTATCCTATGTGTTATTCTGAGGTAGAACATATATTATTGTAAAGTTTAATCTAGAACCGCTTTGAAGTTTTTGCGTGAAAGAGTAATAAATTTCCATCCATCCACCCACATATATTTTTGTATACATATAGTAGTAGAATTATACCTTAAAAGCGACGTATTAAAAGTCATGTCAATTTCAATATTAAATCGGCTTTTGAGGCATGGTCTGACTATAAATGCGTGTGGTTGTAGGTTCGATTCCCATTCGGGGTGATGAATATATTTAAATTATAATTAGTAAAGTGCAGCGTTGAGTTCCACCACTAATCATGCAACGTAAAGCTACAAAAATACATATTTTGGCTTGTATTTATCTCTTGACATCTTTTAGTTTGTTCACGAGAATATACATATATTTTTTGTACATCGCTCTTTAATTCATTTTAACACAACGACGATATTTTTAAATTATTACTTTCCTATGAATATTCATCCTATATGGCGCCATTGCTTGAAACATGTAGCATAACTTAAACTTAAATCTAAGATCGTAAACTTGATGCTCACTCACTACTTAACTGATACTAACTGTCAGTTTGAATTACTACACGTGGAACGGTAATCAAGTGATTACTGTAAATCTCAAAATATTAAAAATACCATAAAAAAATTATTGTATAATAGAATATATAATTTAGGATATATTACAATTGACATACAAATGGAGACGTTTTATGAATACCAATAAAATGAAAGAACATGATGACACACGTAAGCTTCTTAAAGAGAAAGATATTATAATTTATAAAATATATTCCGATGTACGCTAATGGCTCATCTCATTATTCTTTGAGTATCATTCGAAAAGCTCATACTCGTATTACTTCAAGATATTGAATATTTTACAGGTTTACAGGGTGCTCTAACTTGTGTTGTATGTAAATATTTATATCCACATACGTAATATATGTAACAAAATATTAACGGAAATGTTAATAGAGAACGGAGTGTCTTAACACTAGGCCCTCTGGTTCCCTCTGCCTACTGCCTGCTATGTGCGGGATACAGCGTGAAGCTAAAAAAACGAGAAAAATATTCATAATGACTTTATACTTACATATTACTTATATCTAAAAACATACATAATTCATATTTCTATATTTCCTATGGGACTACTGAAAGTAATATAAAATACAAATTTGAAATAATATTATTTCATAACATTTAACTTAAATTCTTTTATATACGAATACCAATTATGGTAATGTATTATGTAACGACATTTAAAATAAATATTAATACCGAATAATAATTTGTTTGATTTAACCAGCCTGTATATGATAAAATTTTATCTAGCGGAATAAATTCACAATTCCTGCATTTAATAGATGTCTTTCAAATACGACAGTTATTTAGAAAAGTATTTCTATTTTAATAAAACCGTTGAAGATGTTTATAAATTTGGAATAAAAATAAATACATTTCAATGTAAGAGATGTTAGTAGTAAAGCTTGGCTTAAGCTATTGCTTTTTAGTGCCACTTGTGTAATCGTTTCTCTATTGATATACGTAGTTAGACTAACTAAAGTGTGTAGTAAGAATGCAGAGAGACTAAAGTTAAATGATGATGATGATGCTGCTTGGCTACATCATCATCGGACTAATCATCATCATCATCATCATCATCAGGACACTATGTTCCACTCTACTTCGCATATACGCTAGTTTACAAAAGCAATTACGACGAAGGCATTACTTAGAACAAAAGTGTTTTGAATTTTAACAATATACGTGTTCACTTCGTGTGATGCGATGTTTCCAAGTATAACAAAATATTATTTTATATACATTACATAAGAGAACAAAGTGATAACAGTCGTTGTTAGATCTGTATTAAAAGCATGAACGAACTATGAATAAATAAATATTATTATGAATGCGCAATACATACGTAAGAAAGAAGCCTGAAATCGTCCTTAGAGATATAGTAATCGAGATAGAAAATCTCCCCAAGGAGCTGTATAAAATTCGACCCTCATTACAGCTTGGCCCCAATAATGTCAATTTGAGACCATCGAAACTTGACTGATAAATAAACATACTGATCTCCTAATGAGACCGTTTTATTTTTGTTAGATTTAACACATAATTGAAGGTTTTTTACTTATAAAACATGATTATTAAAACATTTGCTTAGTTTTAAGAATTAATATTAAGTAATAATAATAAATAAAATATTATTGTGAACGATTTATTTAGAACTTTATTAATAAGCGACTTATCTTGTGCTATTCTGGTATAGTATATAAAAATCCTAGCTTTGTCCTCCACTTAACCCACGTACATGCGTACTGTGCCTATAACTATACTACAGTATTCATAAACGATGTCATGGTTAGGTATTGTAAAGTGTTTCTGGTTATTTAATCTTGTTCTTTCAACAAACAAATTATAAATAAGATGGGTACAAACAAATAAACATATAATATTTTACATATAACATACATACATATAAAACATATAATATTTAAAGAAATAAACGCCTGTCGTGGCGCAGAGGCTCATTTCTTAGGTTTGGTAACAAGGCAAAGCGCGGCGTTGAGTTCCGCAACTCAACACGCAATGCCTCAATTCGGCGGAAAGTGGGGAACGGAATTGTTGAAAGAGAATGGAGTGTCTTAACACTAGGTTCTCTGGTTCCCTCTGCCTACCCTGCTATATGAGAGTTACAGCGTGAAGTTATTTATTCCATCAGTTTTAAATATAACTTCACAAAAATTTAAATTATTAGAATGAGATTAAGATATTTTAAACAGAAATTTTAACTTCATTTACAAAGTTTATTTTGCAAACTGTTTCAATATTACAACTTGGAAGTTAAAGTTAAAGTTATTAGTTTTTCATAGTAGGATTTTGAACGAAAACGAAATGAAAACTTACACGAACATCGACATGTAAAATCGATTATTAATGTTATCTCGATTGGTATTTATACTTGGTTAATGTATGCAACTCTCGCATACTTCAGGATAGACATAGAATCCCAAGAGTTAATACGCTACGTGGTTCATACAATTTCAAGATTTTATATATTGGCGGCATCCAACGCATCCAACGCAACTTCATCCTATGTGACTTAAAAAATGTACTCTGCGATTGTACCCACATAGCATGGCTGACTCTATAGTCAGACATGGTTTCAGTGCGTCTACAGTAATAGTTGATTGTTATAAAAAAAGAAAAAGTAAAAGCTTCGCTGTTTTCGTATTAGATTTATATATAGTAGAGGAATAAGTCGAGAGGCATCGAAAAAATAACTATATTTACATATTTATGTACATAACAATGTCATGTTGATATTCATTTTCTTTTTTTTTATCAAAAATTGTTAATATAAACATTTAACTTTATTATATTACAAAAGGAGTTTTTTATTGAAAGATAATTGTTTATCTATCACAATACAAAAGATATTTTAGTTGATACGATGCCAAAAACATCTTTAATTCACACAAAGCAAAAATTGATCTAAAATGATTACTTTTAATTAGTTTTGTTTTTCATTTAGTGCTAAAGCCTTGTACTAATTTCAACTCATTAAACTTAATAGCTAAAATTTCATTTCATGTATATGGCAGGCTGCCAGCCTTCCCCGATGGTTATTTTTCATTTTAACAAAAGAAAACAAATTACTTGATGCTATAGAAATTGTGTTAACTTAAACGTATTGTAAAGTACACTTGAGAATTATTTCAATTATTGAAAGAAAAAACTTACTTTAGTTGTTAGATATATGTATCTTTTTACAGAATTTCTATATAAAGATATAGATATATGGCTGTATAAACAGCCAACCTTAAAATATTGTAAAATAATTATGTAAGCACCATCTTGTTTTGCCAAAATATTTATATTTCTTTTTAAATAGCACAAGGTGTCTCTGAGACTTACATTACATTAAGTACTGTTTCTTTATTTTATTTTATAGATTCACATATTTCTTCCCCATGCAGGGTATTCACAGAGGACGAACTCGAGACATTCCATATTCCATTTTTACTTTAAGACAGTCGATTCTGTACATTTAGTGTCTATAAAAATAATTGAAATTATAATCATACCCCCAACTGGAAATCAAACCGACATCGTTTACCGACAGACGCTTTTCCACTAGGCCACGATGGGCTCAATTATATATTTAATATAAGCAAACATAATTTTAATATTATCCTTTATATAAGCGTTATAAGTTAAACAAAAACATTATCTAAAAAGTATATTGTACTAATAAATTTTATGCACTTAAAGATATATTAAGAAATTGTAAATAAAGTACTTTATTAGAGCCAAAGTAAAGGACGCTCTCACTTGAGGGTCACTTGGGGTAAACCACTTAATAACTCCGATCTGCGTAATTCCATTATTGGTATTATATATAGATTATTTTGATATAAGATACTTGAATAAACGACTCAAACCGCTTCTTTAATTAATATAAAACAAGGTCGCCTCCCAAAAGTCTCATAATCCGTTTCTTCATTTATTTCCAACGCACGCAACTTGTTTTTATACGAGTATGTCTATTGTTGCTTATTATTCGTAGTAAGAGAAAAACTTATTGGTAAAGTAATTAGTACTTTCGCCTACATGGATGAAAAATGAAAACAGAATCTATTGAAGTACAACTAATTCGCTAATTCGTTCTCTTTTACCGCCTAAGTATCTTAATAAACTGGTGGAAAATCTATATTTTATATAAAAATAACACAAAAGCTATATTCAAACCCACAACCTTCATTTACCAGAATGTCATACTTACGTACATGTTTTTTTTTTGTTATGGAAAATCAGTATGTACAATTGTATAATATAGTCTAACAGCTTTTTATTAGCACGCGTTCCACTTAATCTCAGCAGAGTCGGCAAAAGGTACGGAGCTGTATATTCTATGGTCCCAGTCCACCACTTCTTATTGAAGAGGGATGCCTCTTAAGGTTATGAAATACAAATCTTTTCAAAAGGTCTCGATAATGTTTGCGAAAGATATTAAGCTCCATAAGATTGATGTACAGTTACCATCTTTAAGCACATTATTTAACGCGAGACCTGTACGCGATGATTGTCGATTCAAATTCGATATTATCTCGCTTTTGAACATAAAAGGTATTATGTGGGGGGAAAATGGAGAACGGCTAAAATATCTCTATCTTTTAGCTTTTATCAGTAGAATGAACGCACAAAATTTAAAACATGCATACTAAGCGAACCCCTATCTGAATTAAGCTTCTCTTATACTTCTGATTCTATACAAACCATATTTGAGTAATATTTATGCATATGTTAAATAAAAATGATTCACACCAGGGTTATGGGGCGATATATAATCATATCAGGCGTACAACTGACGGCTTCAAGTGCTCCCTAGAGCACGGAAATGTAACACTACACATTTTATAGGTCCTTGCAGGGAGTTTTAGCATAAGAAAAATAATATAAAAATAAAATAAAGAGCCCCACCTAAATTGAGAAATTCTTGGTGTATTATTACATCAATAGTCATTAACAAGAATAGTTTTTTGATACAATGACAATAATATTCAGCTTTTTTAGAACAACTCCATTTTAGTGAATCCAAAAAATTTGAAATTTATATTCCTAATATATTTAGAAAATATAACATTATATATGCATGTGAATAGATTTTCTCCGCAACGTCACAATATTAATGTACCTAGTGGATAAATTAATGTAAATTTTATCGTCGTAACACAGTAATACTATTTGTATAGCGAACTACTGAAACGAAAGGGCAAACGTCAGAGGTTGCGTAACATTAACAGTTAGCTGATAAAATAGAACGGCTATAAAATCAACCGGATGCAAATCTAAATTTTTAGCTATGTAGTGCAATAACAAAAGTCCATTTAGTTTGATTAGAATATATTGACAATTTCGCAAATGGTTAATTTTAAAATAGGTTTAGTTAAAGATGTCACATATAGATGATTTATTAATTTTCCTCCCGTTATGATCATTGTATATTGTGTGGAGCTGCGGTATCCCAACTGATAGTAAAAACACAAAAAAAAATATGTTAGTACAAAATAAATTATTTTTTTTTAAATTGTTCTTTGTATAAAAAAACGATAAAATTATTACGACTTTATATTATCATCACTCTTTTTTTTGCAAAGCGCAATGTTGAGTTCCGCCACTCAGCACGCAATGCCTCAATTCGACGGAAAGTGGGAAACAGAAATCATAAGAGAACGGAGTGTCTTAACACTTAGTTCTCTGCATAAACTGCTATGTACGGGATACAGCGTGAAGCTATAAAAACAGGGTGAAGACACTCTTTTTCCTGTATTGCAGAGTAGCCTTAGAGAGTCTGGAATCAGAACACTCCGCTCGCCATATCTATAAAAAATGGCTAAATACCGAAACGCCAATTTATGACATATTAATATGAACATTGGAATTAATATATTAACTTCATGCAGCATAGGTCGTAAATTAAATCCTTTGCCTGCACAAACAAACAAAACCCTCTTATTTCCGTAACAAACCGCTCGTAAGGTGCGGCCACTTCATTACATGTAAAAAGGTTTAGCTTTAGCGTACAACGTTGTACTTTAAGTGCACCCAGTTTCGTTTTGTTTATGTGACCCGTAATAAGAATCAAAAGCTGGATAGAAGTTGTGATATTTGTAACAATCTTGTTTTTCGTGCTAAATTGCGATTTTTGATTTTTAATGGATTTTATTGTTTTAAATTTCACATTAAGCATATTAATATTTTTCGATTACTAGATTTGACCCACGATGAAGTCGCGCTTTGAAACGATACGTAAAATTTTAAGTAATATGTAAAATAAATAAAGACATATTTATTATAATATATTTTTACGTGGAAGCTAGCCAGGTAAAATTTTAAGCTACTTACTTACTAATTTATTTATCAACTTATAGTTAATTTTTTCTACAGACCTCGGCACCTATTTATACCTTTATTTCTACTACGTATATTCTAAATACTGAAATTGTCTTCCTATTTCAAATCTATGTTGCTAATGAGACGTTATTTTTCTTCATGATGCTAAATGAATTTGATTGTACAACGTATCCTATAAAAACAATTCCCAACTCAATTGTGAGCTAATATTAAATTTAGAGATACATGACTAAAATCTAAATGTTTTTCCTGGTAACTAGCACGAATACACGAATAACTATGAATAGAACGATTTTAAGAAATAAAGTACCTACTCCCTTTGTTTAATATATTGTAGATAAGTCAATTTAATTAAAAGAATTAAACCATGTTTTCAATATAGTAGTTTCTATATGTAACTTCGACAAATAACATCGTTTATTATTGAAAGAAAAGGGTTAGATATTAAAAAAGTTCTCGATCCCTAAGAGGTGTAAACTTCAAAATAAGCATTTCCAGGCCCTTGCAAAGTTTTAATAGTCTCCCATCCCTAAGGTTTGAGACGTCGAAGTATACATTGTATCTAATATTTTAAAAGCTGTTTGTTTGTATATTAGCTTTTAGCGACATTACGCGTCATTCACATTTAGAAATTTAAATAATTTTCACATTTCTGACAGCTACTCTTTATAGACTAAAAAGCAAAATTTTAGCATGTCTTCTACAAAATTTGTTGAAGTCGTTGACATTGAATTAACGGAGTAATGCTATAACTAGAGTAGCCATACTGTTGGAAGGACGACTGATTATAATTTTATTAATTGTATATTATTTTAATATTTTAAACTGCATAGCATGCATTGCCTCAATACGGTGGAAAATATGGAATGGAAATCTTAAAAGAATGGAGTGTCTTAACACTAGGTTCTCAGGTTCCCTCTGCCTACCTTGCTATGTGCGGGATACAGCGTAAAAATAAAAAAATAATTATTACCTGATAAACCAGCATCTACGATTGCATGCTATTGTCATGAGTTCGAATATTACTCAGAACTATGTTAATATTCAAATTAAGACAAGAATAACTCTGTTTGGACGGAATGTAGAGAATTTATATATCCAAAAACTTTGGATCCCATTTTACAAATATTACGCTGACGGAGGATCATGAAATTTGGCACACTTATAGTTTATATAGAGAAGGAGTGCAGAATGCTAACATCTTTTTAAAATAATGCAGAAAAAGTATATTAAATTAACAAAATAAATGTTACACACACTACCATAGTTTGACATCCATGCTTATATAAAGTGACATATACATTGCTAAAAACAACGCGTTGTTAACGCGCCAACAGGGACACTAGTATAAACAAATCAACGAAACATTACTCACCATTAATCTGTAAAATATATTTGTGTATCTAGGACCACTTAGATGATTTGGTCTGTGCGTGTTGTTAAATATGGGAAAAATTAAATCTATTTTTTCCAACTTATCATGCCTTTTGTGTAATAATATTTCTGCTACTATTTCTGTAACTAACAGAAAAAAATATTTGCAGTTTAGAAAAATCTTAAATGAATTGTTTAGTTAAGTTTATTGACAGACGAAAGGACATGTTGTGACTTAAAATAATAAAGAACTAAAAAGATGAAAGAAATCCAAAACTTTCAACGCTTAATAATTACGAGAACCATGTAAAATGAGCAAATGACGGGGCTTTATGAGGTACATATATTTATCTCTGAATATGTATATCTGTTATTACAGGAATATACCAGTCATGAAAAAAGTCGCTTTGAAAAGCAATAAACTCAAATTCGGCAGATGGACATTAAGAGCGGTTCTTAATGCCTTCTAAAATTGGTTCGGTAATAAATTTTGCTTAATGACTATGAACGCTCGGACAAAACAGCGGGGGTACTGCATTTTCCCTATTTGATGTTGGATCTCATAGAATATAAACACATTGTATTTTGGATATCAAAGCGGAAGTTATGATTTATTAAAATTGTTCATTGACTTTCTTTTAATCTTCTTAGATTTAATTCTAATGTTCTACACGGAAAGATGAGGAAAGATAATTTAACTCCTCGTTTTTTTTTGACTGCAAATTTGTTTAGGCACTTAATTTATTGAAATATGTTAGTAATACTCAAAATGAAATATGTCATATGGTATACATACATACATGACTGTTAAAGGTAAATAATACTTTTACAATTTTAAAAATTTAATATTTTATATTTATTAAAAAATATCGTTGGAACGATAAAATATGATTTAAACCATGACACGAAATTATACCATGAAATTAATAGGGAAAAGATACATGAAAAGACAACATGGATGATAAGTATAATAGGATCTTATACATAAAAACAATCTCCGAATGCGATAAGATCGAAACGTGACAAATTCCCGACAAAGACATACAAAATTATTCATAAGTTTTTATAGCATCGGCAAGATTTACATCCCCCTTGCTTCTCTCAATATTAGAACGTGTTTGAGCTCTCAACTTGTTATTTTATTGAATTATTCATTTTTAATTATCTAAGAACTGCTTTAAAATGGAATGATCTTTTTTTGATAAATTTTACCATTAGAAATACTTATAAAAAAATAATTTCACTCTATTGATACTGATTTCTAAGGGATATCTCGGAAATTCGTGGACATTTATATTTTGTGTACATTAACCGGCTATATTAATCTGAAACAAGATGATAATTTCTTTGCGTTTGTAAATATTTTTCTTATCCTAAGTGAGCAATTTGTACAAATGATACTAGCGCGTTTAAAAAACATTACTAAAAACGGAACTAAACTAACCCACTTAGAACTTTTAAGAAATAAACAGTTAAACGTTCAAAACGTCAGTTGAAAATGTGAAAACATAAGGACAGTTTTTAGACTTTTCTATTTTGCTAGAAGTCAACTATGGCTTTGCTCTAGTTTTTTTTAGTGAATTTTATTCTTAGTGGCAACATAATGATAATAAAAATTTGATAAAACTTACTTTGTGATAAGAGCGGGATAAAATATATTTTCAAATAAATAAATTTAATATAAATCGATATAAATAAATTTAAAACGTTCCCAATATAATATACATGGATATATGTAGCTGTGTCAGGGTATTATGAGCATATACAATTATCAAACATAATGAACATACTCATTATACCATGTATTATAATATTAAAAAAGCTACTAAACCCGTTAACAAGGAAAGTACTAAAGCATATCTACATATGTCGAACACATGGTATATTTTGTGTATATTTATTTTATCAACTTAAAATAGTTCTGCACTTTTTCTCTACATAAATTTTAAGTGTGCCAAATTTCATAATTCGCCGTCCGCATATTGACGTAGAAAGGTGTCTAAAGTTTTTCTTTCAGATATTAATATAATGTTTATTTATGACAAAAAATATATAATTTATGACAAAAAATATTTCAGCAAAATGTTAAGCTTATCTCGCTGTATTCTTTTACTTTCTTGATAAGTGCTTAGTAATAGTAGTAATAGTAAAAGACAAAACGCGGCGGTTAGTTCCGCCACTCCGCACTCAATGCCTCAATTCGGCGGAAAGTGGGCAACGGAGTGTCTTAACACTAGGTTCTTAGGTTCCCTCTGTCTACCCTGCTATATGCGGGATACAGCGGAAAGCTAAAAAAAATGTATGTCCTACATAAACAAGTATATTTTCAAGAGGCTGTTGTGGTTCAGTAGAACCGGCTTCAGAACCTGTTCCATTCAGAAGTCAGCTTCTGAATGTAAATGCGCCGGTCGTAACTTTGGTTCACAATTGGGGGAACTCTAGTAAATCAAAGTGATCAATTATCGTTACTTAAGACTTGCAAGCTCTCCCCATAGGAAGAAGCCTTTTTTATAATATTGGATTCATAATGTAGTCTTAAACATATTGTCGCAGCTGCACGTTTTATCCGACACAACAGGGTAGCCCGAAAAAACTTAGTGTTAAGACACTTCATTCGTCGCTTTCTGCCCGAATTCGAAACATGCTAAGGTGCGGACCTTCTACCACCTTCTTTCTATGTATATTGTTATATCATGTAAAACAGATACTTGCAGTATAGACCTGTAAAAATAAAGGAGGACGTGAAGCTTGAAACATTTTCAATTAGACGGTCTAAGAACAATGACAAAGAATTCTGAACAAAAAACACATCTCGTACGTGTAGTCTATTGTGATTTTTATAAATGAACCTCATACACTAAGCTACAGCTACTGGTGAAGAATTATCTTCTTGCATATACATAGAAGATATAACTTTTAATTAAAATGAATGCAAGCACTGCTATTTATAACTAAGATAAGATAAGATCTTAAACAGAAAAAATCCTCTTAACAAGTACGTCATTACTTAACAGATATGTATAATTCAAATTTAATTATATAATATTGAATAAAAGTATTTTAACAGGATTAAAGATTTGTATAGTATTCGAAAATATATTATTGATGGAGCACGACGTTTGGAACATTAAAAAGCAAATTTACTCATATTTGGTGGTAGGAGATTCGTCCTCCGTCTGGCTCGCGACCACTGTCATGTCAAAGACGAACCGCCAAATATCTTATGATGTGTTCCGGTTTGATGGCATGTAAGCCAGGTTTTCCCCTTTCCCACCCATCCTTTCCCTAAAATGTGGTGGTCCCGATTGTGGACTACTACATTGTCCTCCCCACCCGTCTGTATCCTCTAGATTGGCAACGCATCTACAACATCTCTGGTGTTGTAGATGTTCATGGGCGAAGGTAGCCACTTACCATCAGGTGGTCCTTCTGCTCGTTTGCCATCCGTTATCCATAAAAAATAACAAAATAGGCGTAAAGAATCTAGAGTTAAGACACTCCGTTCTCCGCTTTCCACTCGAATTTGAGACATGACGGAAATCAACGCCATGTTTTATCTTACTAGAGCGGGTAAAAACGATTACATGTAATCGCCCTAGTGGTTATCAAATTCAAAACCGTCGCAATTTCAGCTCACGCTTTCGTCAGCACATTCATTCATTCATTTAAAATGTATAAAAATCGCGAATAACAAAGATCTGACATGATATTTCTTTATATTTTAGATTTATGTGTCCGCTTAATAAGGCTATTTACAAGAATCGAACACTAAAATATTTCAAAATGTATATTTTACAATAATTTTTGTGATGACATGTACGTATAACAAAATGATATCGTTTTTTACAAGGGCATGCATATCGAGCTACTCGACCGTCGAATCAATGGATCGTTGAATCCCTGAATCGAGAATTGAAGTGGAAATAATGAATGCATCCAATGTTAAAATAAATATTTTATAATAAAACAAATTATATAGATATAGCGCTACCTTTATTATATTTTTATTGCGTATTACTAATGGTAGTTCATTTCTTATCTTATATATATATATATATATATATATATATATATATATATATATATATATATATATATATATATATATATATATATATAATATGTGTGTATTTTTCCACGGAGAAAGTTTATATAATATGCTCATTGATGCCCCTCGCCACCATGTGCTGCAGAGTAGCAACTTCTGCCCCTCCCCCGAGGAATATATAAAAATGAATGTATGTTTGTATGTCAGCAATTGCTTAATTTACTTTAGTTGTTAGTGTAGCAACGCGCGCCGGGTATAGCTAGTATTTTATATATTCTGAGAGAATTTAGAATTAAACTAGCGCCTATGATGTCGTTTTATATTCAAGGCTTCATGCTCCCGTAATGGATATAGAGGATTTGAATTAATTGTCAAAACGGTCATTTAGAGGATCTATCTGATCTGTTGAAGTTTAGCATAATTTTGAAAATTTAGAGGCCCAAATTATTTATATAATAAATTAGGGGTTTCAACAGTTTATCTTTTAGTTCATATAAAATCATTTGCATAATGCTTAATGGCAGTTAACTTTGAATGATATACTCTTTAAATAATCATAATTTTCGGTTTATTCTAAGATTAATCCACACACAATATGTACTAAGACAGACACTTATATAAGCAAGAACACTCACGAACACTGAATATTATTTAATGTTTGCGAAAATCTAAAGAAATAAAAAAGCATTTCTTTATCATAAATTATATTGAGATACCAACTCTACTTATTTCATATTAAATAATATTGTAATACCAACAAAAGACTGTCATTTAGCATTATAAAACATAACTACATACTGTAACTACATATCATGGTACAATATGTCGATGTGGCAATAGAAATATTAAATTGTATTGTCCAAATCTAAAATGTCAGCTCGAATTTCATCTCCAACAGTATACAGACAACGAATTGAAATTGATAACATTATTATCTGCAAGGAAGAAGAATAAAATTTCTTGTCATAAGCTTAAGCTAGCTAAAACTTAGTCTACGATATAAAAAGTATACTTAGTATACTGATAATATATTGGTGGTAAAGTTATATGTCGTATTTTTTGTTGTTTGATTATCCAATTTAAGTTAATTCATTCATTCTTTCATTATAACGCCTGTCGTGGCACAGAGGCACAAGCGTGTGTAAACGAGTGTAAACGCGGCAAGTTGTGGGTTAGATTTCTACTCCAGGAAATCGATTTTTTCATTTCCTGGGTTTGGTAAAAAGGCAAAGCGCGGCGTTGAGTTCCGCCACTCAGCACGCAATGCCTCAATTCGGCCGAAAGTGGAGAACGAAGTGTCTTAACACTAGGCTCTCTCTGCCTGCCAGCGTGTTTTACGAGTAAATAGAGAAAAAATGAGTTGCGTAATTGCGTCGTGCATAGTGTAAATAATTGCACCACCATTATAATTAATAATAAGTTTAAAAAATATTTCAAATTCAAATAAAATCGTTATTTATATCTATTTATAAATAGTCTATGGATAGAATGATTAAGTTGATAAGTTTTATATAACACATGAATTCTTATAGCTACAAATTAGAGAAATTTCAATCATATCTCGTTTTTATTGTGGAAATTTTGTCATCGTCTGACTTCGCTCGGTGAATATTTTTTTCTCATATAATTCGTAACTTTTGGGATAATTGCTATAAGTGCTAATTAAAAATTAAAAACACTTACCGGTAAAACATTCAAATGAATTTCGTTAATTAGTTTTTTTGTTAATTATTTTAGATGGCATAATTGGGCAACTATGTTTTTGACATATGTATATATTTAATATATTTAGCTCCTATAGGTATTTCCAAGTCCTTATGAAAAAAAAGGGGCATTAGGTTTTGTCACAATAAAAGTTGCTTTCTGAATACTTTGCAAAATACTGGAGAGTGGGAAAAAAATTTAGAATAAAATTACATAATGAAGTAAAATATCTAGTTTAGTCATTATTTTAAACAGATTTATAATGTTGAATAAGTAAAAACAAAAAAAATCTGAGTCACATCTCAAAAACAGTCACAATTGAGTGTTAAAAGATCTGCTTCGCAATACGGCAGGTAGTTTAAAATTTCATACGGCAGGAACATGAAAATTCGAAAAAGAGTAATATGAAAATACTAACACTGTATATCATTCCGTTTTATACCAAAGACTTGACTAACAGGAGTAGTTTGCGAAAAACTCACAAAAAGCTTCATTTATCGTCTATGTTCGTAGTAGTAGCTTTGAAAAATTATACTCGGAAGTGAAAGATTTTTCACTGCTTTTAATGTGTACACTTTTATTTAAAAATAAAAAAATGTCCTAGTACAATTGTGTCTTTTTTTTAAAGACAAGAAAAACAGAAATAAAAAACATGATGAAATCATATTTATAATATTTAATTTGTTAATTATATTTATGTCGTTAAAATTACTGTAATATGACGGTAAATTTACCTGTTACAATATATAATAATACTAAACTGTTACTGTAGACGCTTATATAGCTTCATTATTAGTTACTTATATAGAATATAATTAGCATTCATTGTTTTTTCAATATATTTAAATTAAAATCAAATAATGTGACAACAACAGTTAAATTTTAAATTAAAATAACTTAATAAATATCCTTTAATTGCAATCCGAACTAAAAAAATAAAAATCTCGTTAACCTAGTTGTCTTGGCAAAGACGTCAGGTTCATACTATAAAAATATTGTATAGTCATAGGATACTAACACGTATGTCATTTTTTCTTTAATAAAATGAAATAAGTTGTATTTAACGAAGCTTACTTATAAATGTAATACGTAAACGGTTTATGGCAGTTTGAAGACTCATTTCAAACCTCTTACGTCTATATTTGGGACACTAGAATTTATGAGAACAGGCAGTTCTTCAGCTTAAGTAAGTTCTTTACCGTAATAACTTCTAGGACTCATAAATTTACGTCAAAATCTACATATGTATAACCGTCAGTGAAATAAAATTTTAAGTATAATGTATTAAACCGATCTATTTATTTATCTATTTATAAATTCTTTATTGCCCACTATTAAAATAAATATGTACAAAAGGCGGGTATAACGCCAACCAGAATTCTCTAGCAACCAACCTTCTTTATATAGGAAGTAAATATATTGGTGCGTAAAAGCAGATTTTAAATGATATATATGTATGTATAATATGAAAATAACAAATAAATAAATAAGTATATACATACTTGTTATTATTTACGACTCTATCTATGGATATTTGGCATATATATTATATGAAAGTGTTGTTCAAGCTTTGCGTAAAATTTTGAGTAAATATACTCAATTCTAAAACTGTTCCATTTAATTATGAATAATTATAACGTAACAGGGAAATTAAATTATTTACGTGCAGTATATTTCGCGTAAAAAATTAGCATATTACAATCTGCTTTAATGCTATTAAGCTGTCATATTATTATAATTTCACAAATTATCTCCAAATTTAATTATTTGCAAACAGGAATAACACCGTGTTAGCAGTTTGTAACTACAAGTTCCAATAAAATTTTGCTAAAATATATATATATATATATATATTTATGGATAACGGATGGCAAACGAGCAGAAGAACCATCTGATAGTAAGTGGTTACCTTCGCCCATGAACATATACACCACCAGAGATGTTGTTGATGCGTTGTCAACCTAGAGGATACAGATGGAAGAGGAGCATAATTTAGTAGTCTATCGGAACCACCACATTTTAGGGAAAGGATGGGTGGGAAAGGGGAAAAACCTGGCTTACATGCCATCGAACCGGAACACATCATAAGATATTTGGCGGTTCGTCGTTGACGCGTGGTCGCGAGTTATACTGAGGACGAACCTCCTACGACGAAACTCCTACCACCAAACTACTGGAATACCCGCCTCTTACGGGACGCTACCCAGCGGTGGAGGGGAATTGTATTCTAACCCCGTCCCCTCACAGGGAACATAATAGATGTAATAGATAATACCAAAGTGAACATTAAATAATTCAATATGTATATTTGTCCTAAGTAAGTAAATAATGAGTATAAATATTATAAATATAAAATTAAAATCGTTAACGACTAGTCCTCGGTAAATCAATTATAATTAAATAATTCATAGAGCATGGAAAACGTTAACTGTACTGTTTTGTATATTGCTAAATCATAAATACAGATTATGAATATATTTTTCTAAAAAAATATTCTAAATTATATAATGTAAATAAATATGTCATCTAATTTACGAGTACTAAGCATATACCTACAATTCTCTTTTAAAACAAATAAAACATGTAATCCGAGTGAAATAACCTTAAAATATATATAATTTTCAAATTACTTCAGAGAATATTTGAATAAAAATATAAAATTTTAAATGGTAATACTTCAATTCCATAAAAGCTATATTTCATATCATCCTACTAGAAATAGACTAAAGCGAGTATTTATCTATTGTCTTTGCAAATAATAAACAAAAGTGAAATATGATAGCTTTACTAAATGTTCCCTTTTAAGAGCGTTATTTACATGAAATTAAAACTGATGACTTAATTAACTGACATAATATTATTTAAAAGGGACACACTAAGGATGAAGATTTTAATCAAAAGCAGTGATTCGTTTGAGTAACCAATTTGAGGAACAGAAATAAAGGAAAGTTGACCTGAAACAGATTCTATTAATATTGCTTATACAATTTATATAACAAAATTGAGTATAAGAAATTAATTTTAAAGATTAAGAATTGACATCGATGTTGTTATTCGACTAGTGTCTTAAATTTGAGAGATATCCGCTACACTGTCCAATTGATATACATACAAGTAACATAGGTTTAAATTTGTTTCAGTGTTGAGTATAATATATAAAGTCACATTTAGGAAATACACAATTTCACTATTTAAATATATGTAAGAATATTAATGCAATTTTATGTCCTACAAGGACCTGGATTCTTATATCGGAACTTTCGTTTTAAAAAAACCATTATGGACGAAATTTGATTAGATGCATTAACAAATGTTTCAAAATTACTAAATAATTATGAAATTTACAAATGGGAATAAAGTCAATATATATTAATCTCATGCGTAAAACATTAACATAAAGTTAAAATAGAAATAAATATTTCTGTCTATTTATAAGTAAGCACCAACACTCAAAATTTCAAAATAAGCTAAAACTTAAATTTAAAGTATGTAACATTCGTGAATCGGCTAAAATTGCATTCGATCAATAGACCGGATTCTAATTTTGTCGCTTTGTGGTTTCCAAAATAGCCTATTTGCTATTGTGAGGCAACATGGAGGGATATTTTCAACATAATTTAAAAATGTTATACGAAACGTTTATACTAAAAGTTATTACATCATTCCTTATACTCGTAGTGTTTTTTTTAACTTCACATTGTTTCCCGCACATAGCAGGGTAGGCAGATGGAACCTGAAAACCTAGTGATAAGACACTCCGTTCTCTAAAGATTTTCATTCTCCACTTTCAGCTGAATTGAGGTATTGCATGCTATAAATATTAATATTTTCGTTCCCTGGAACATCGAACCCCCAATTTGTCGCGTTTACTATAAAACGCAGACGAGTAAACATAGCTTTTGAATGTTGGTACATATATTACAAGAGTAATATATATAATTTGTATTTTTGTAATTATTATGAATTGTTTTTGAAAACATTACGGTATAAAAATTGCTGAATTGAAATAAGATAAGTGGCTTCGCCGTGAAAGACTGATAAATCATGGCCATTGTAGGCATTGTCTCAGTGCACAGCGTACACACGAGATTATGATTACTCTATTAATTATTTTAATTTCTGTATTTAATTTCTTTTCAATATTCCTTACTGGTAAGTCAAAACAAGGAGTTAAATGGAAACATGGAGACCAAAGTGCTTTTCTCTATGAGGGATATCTGTGAAGCCTAAAAAAAGACACACAGACATATAAATAGAAGATTTACATCGTTAACCTTAGAAAAAACTAATGAACAAAAATCTCAAGAAAAAACCTTAATATTATTGATATAAGACAAATTGTTAGTCATTAAAAACTGGAATGGCTCGATACCAGTCCAAAGCTTATACCATGCTTCATTGACGAAAACAAAATGAAACGTTCAGAATGGCTCTACTTTAAAGTGGATTGGACGGACACTGGAAGCTCCAAAATAAAATAAATGTTGTAGAAAATTTACAATAATAACACATGTGTGGCATGAAATAACAGAATTATATAATACCGATAACACGACTCCTACAAAGTGTCACGGCCCGCGGCTAATAGTAATGAAACAGCGAAACCCTTTTTAATTAAAATTCTCATATCGAAAGCTTTCGAGGGTCACTTGGTCAATTAATTTTAATTAATTTAGAATAATTATTTTTGTATATCTAAATATATACCTTCATTATTATATATTTTTAATGGTTTATTTATCAAAGAGTATGTAACTTCTTCAAAACAATAGTGTGATAAATATGACAAGAAGCAAGCTGTATATTGGATTATTGAATCCAAGATACAGCTTGCTACTTGTTATTGATAATACTGGATATTGATCCAGTGGATGATTTTTGGTTTCTGGGCTAGTTAGTTATACAAACTGTGATTACTCTGACTGATATGAGAATGAAGAATCATTCTATTTTATTCATAATATTTTTTAAATTCTTCTTTATACCAAATTATTCATTTAGCACCTTTGGTTTGTGTTATGCACGAGGAAAGTTAGTTATTTGCAATTAAAGATTTTAATAAAATATATAATTTTGAGTTATAAATACTTATCCAAAATCTTTAAATATAAAAATGTATTATAAAATAATATATAATAATAAAATAATTAATTCAAGAAATACTTCATTAAGCGTTAATTAATATTCCGAGACAACACAGACAGCAGCTTCCTGGGGCCATCAAAGTAGAAGCTCTAGAAGTTGGTTAAAAATCTGTTTATCGTTAAAGTTTTTATGTCACTTTAATTAAAAAGGTTCTTTGAGACATTGAATATTATATTTGACAAATAAAAAATTATATTAAATAAAAATATATTGTGAACACAATATTATGTTATTTCATTTTAAAATTCAAAAATACTATATTTTTTTTTCAATTTATCAAAAGAGGTCTGTCGTGGCGAAGAGGTACAAACGTGCGACTGTTAGCGTGTGAGATTGCGGATTCGATTCCCACCCCAGGAAATGAAAATATTAAATATTATTTACTATTTTAATTTTCCTCGCTCTGATAACAAAGTAAAGCGTGGCGTTGAATTTCGCCACTCAGCACGCAATGCCTCAACCTCCATAGAAAATGGAAAACGGAAATGTTAAAACCATATTTTATATATAGTATCTTAAACGATTTTTTTATTATGTTTTTAAAGAATATTTTACGTATGTGGATAGATTAAACAGAAACACAATTGCTTTCCACGGATATCAAACACGTCTGTTGCGTAACTCTACGAGGGTTGTCAATTTCATATTGTTACTGTACCCTAAACCTTAATATAATATGTAAACGTTTTTTGTACTCCCTTATGAAAGCTAAAGCTCGCAAAATATTCGCGTGATTTATAAGGGCCTTATTAATTGTGTTTCCCTCTAGCCTTGTTTTAGTCTCGTTTGAATATTTATTTTGACATACATTGAATTTGTCAATTTGAAAAATGTACTTTTTGTCCTAAATGCTATTTTCTTGTTTGTGTAAATCTTGTAATTAAACTATTACATTTATTTTAGTCAGAACTAACTGATTTTTTTAATAACTCTTGTGTAGAAGTATCAAAGGTATTATAACATATTAAAATATATAACTATACGAGTATATAATCACGGAAATGAAGATGCTGAGATGGATGTGTGGCGTAACGCGGGCCGACCGCATACGTAACACTTTCATTCGAGATAGTCTTCGGGCCCGTGACGTAGCGGATAAGCTCCAAGAGCGTCGCTTGAGATGGTACGGCCACGTTGCGCGCCGTCCCGAACACTGTCGGAAGATTATGCGTATATATCTGTCTCTGGAGTTAGACCCCCCGGACGCCCAAGAAAGTGATAGTTGGATGTCGTGAAGCAGGACATGAGAGCCAATGGACTAACCACCCGTGACGCAGAAGATCGTGCAAAGTGGAGTAGGTTGAGTAGAAAGGCAGACCCTGGCTAGCCGGGATAAATGCCAAGGAGAAGAAGAAAAAGATCATCTTTATAAGCCTAAGTTGGGTTCGATGTATTGCCGAAAAGTTTTTTTTTTTAAATCTTAGTCCAAAATAAAACGTATGTCGCCCTCAATTGGCGGAATATCAGATTATAGGAGGTATGGAAAAGTTCTACTTCTAAGTACCAACTGTGACATATGAGAAATCAATTATTAATTTAATATGTTACTTAATATTATTACACTACTGACACAGTCGTGGTTCAGAGAAATGTCAGATTACTCGACGTATGCTTATTGATATATTATTTCCGGTGTTTCTTGATATATGATGTAGGTAGGTACGTGTTCAAATTTGTTATATCATTTGAACTTACAAAATGTAATTAGTATGTAATTTCCGTTTGTAGATAGATCTTAAGCCTCGGAAAGGAAACTTCATTTTAAGGACCAACTAGCTACTACTCATATCTCGCAGTATATATTTACGGCACCAACTTAGCTCCTTAAAACTTTTTAATTATAACAGCATTTAGAATTTTGTTGAACGAACGATTTTTTAAGTGTAAATTGAAACTTTACATTACGTACGATCTCTTTTATGTACTTTTTTGACTGCCTCAATATCAAAGCAATGTCTCTATAATTAATGCACTATAGTATTTAAATTACAAGCTCCATATTTGGTTTTTAATCTTTAAAAAACCTTCTATATTAGCCCTTGACCACCTAGCATTGGCCTCACAGGCATCGACGACTACATTTTCGTGAATATTTCGGTAACAATGTTTCCTATTAACTTGTGCGTCCATGTATCGTTTCCTCGAGCCCAACTGTGCCACACAACCGCTCGCATAGGTCCTATGTGCGCCCAATTGTCACAGGTGAGTAAAAAATTAATACCTTGGATCTGAGAAACCCATGGTTATTTCGTTTTTGTTCACTTGGATTTTTATTTAAATCTATAATAAATCAAAATGATCTATGATTTAGTTTATGTGTATGTAACATACAAACATATAAAACATGTAAATAAAGAAACTAAAATTATTCGTAGACGTACAATTTGATGTCGTATCGGACAATACTAAGAAGCATAGGTTCAAATTCAGCTTAGTTAAATTCTCAACTCAAATATGTTTGTCATTATATAAAGGTGATTAACATCTTTAAATAATTTATACTATTAAATTATCTTGCAATGTTTGGAATATTGTCAGTAAAACCTAGTAAAGATATTTTATATTAACCACTGTAAAATTGCTCCCTTTAGAATTCACTCGGCATTAGTCGCTACAAGCGCAATTTTCTAATATCCGCCAGCAAATAGCTTAGGAACCACGAGGTAGCTACCGTTAGTAATGCTTCTTGTACGATACCGTTAGTGCCTTTTTACTACTTAAATAAAAAGTGTTTTTATAAATATAAAATTACGTGATTACTCAATTAAATTCATTAAATTATCCATCGTGGCGTAATAAGTATTGACTGGGTTATCAATTTTTATCAGATAAGAAAATGTTATGTTTCTGGAAAGACGAAGTGCTGTGTTTGATTCCGTTAGCCAGGACTTAATGGTTTTAGCAAAAACGATTGGAAAATAAGGAACGGAGTGACTAGCTACTATTCTAACTACTCCAGATAAGACACATGAAGATAAAAATACGCTTACTTTGATGCAGTTTTTTTCTGCATGAGCTAGCAAACCTAGGTTAGTTAATGATCACAAATTTTTAAAAAAACTAAACGACTCCTTTAAAAATATTTTCTCGTTAACCTGTTCATACTATACAAATATTATATTGTCTTCTCATCCAGATTCGTGTGCAATTCAAGTAAATCAGCAACAAGTGGCTCACAATAGCGTTGGAAGAGTTTCTTACATTGACTGGCAAATAAATATTTTAAATTGATTAATAATATATACATACAGGTAAATCTAATAAAAGCGTTTAAAAAAAAAACAAATAAGTTCCAACATTCCACAAATATTTTGCAATGCATAGTTGTTTAAGAGAAATAAAATCCAATTTACAATCAATTGATGTTTCACGCGTCGCGTTGGCGCGTTAAAACAGGAAAAAACAAAGTGATAAAAATAATATCCACCCTCTCAAACGTTTACTAAGATTCCATTATAGCTTTGTTTATAGATAGACAATGAATTACGTAGACGACGCCCTTTGTAAAAAACGAAACAACCGAAAATTATTTTCTATAATTTATATATATTTCTTATTGTAACGTAATTAAACTCATATGTTCTTTTTTTTCATAGAAATTGAATGTCTTGTATAATAACAAGAATGAAGTTACATTGAGTGGGGGTGTAGAATTGGTACAATGTAACCACACCTTTTTTGTTTATTATTATTGTAAATTGGCAACACTGTCCTTTGATTTTTTGTTCAACAAGAATAAGTTTTGTTTGAATAATAAACACGCAATACATTTCGATGAAGTATTATAGTATTATTTCTTCACCTGCTTCAGGTTATGGGCCCAGGCACATAACTTAGTGGAAGTAATACAGAAAGTTAAAATTAATTAGTAAAAAGTTGCAAGTTTAGAAGTGGACGCAGTAAACGTAAACCAGTAAACGTGGTATGTATTTTATAGAGTGGTATTGCTCCGTATTTAGGGCACGTCTTTAGACATGACCGATACGAACTGTTACAACTGATAATGATGGGAAAAGTTGCTGGAATAAGGAGAATCGGCCGCAGAAAAAAGTCATGGCTTAGGAACATCCGCGAATGGACGGGAATCAAAAGCGCTGTAGAGCTATTCCATGCTGCCAGGAATAGGACTGAATATGCGAAGCTGACTGCCAACCTTCACTAGTTGGAGAGGCACTAAAAGAAGAAGAAGAAGTATTTCGTAGATATAGTTATATCTCCTAATTTATACTTCATATTTATTAAATAAGTGTTTTTTTTATTTTTATTAATGTTATTTCTATTGCCTTGTGCACACAGCGAATAACTTTACAACTGTAATAATTTAAGGTAATATTCAAAATTAGCCAAACAGTGACAAAATTACTAACTCATATAATCCTTAACGATGATAATAAACAAAATTAGGCCTATGTACCTAAAGCCCGTTCACCTCTTAAATGACCGCCCTACTTAGGTACTTAGACGCAGTTAAGGTGTGAATAAAACAAGTTAATTTAACACTATTTCATTTAAAAGCGTATTAAGTACTTTAGTTTGACTTGAAATAAAATTTCTTCAAACAAATTTCAATAAAAATAATGCGCATATAGTACTGATTCGTAATGAGCTTAATTAAAAATTATGAATATTTGCTTAGGCCATTATAGTTCTAAATAAAATAGTTTGAATACATAGGCAATTAATCTACCTAATGTAGTTTTATTCAAAATGCACTTTTACCCAACATTGAACCTCTTGACCCTAGGTTTAAGTCAGATAAAAACTAGTACACACTTATATTACGAATAATTGAATCATTCCTTCGAGAAGGAATTGAACCCAGAACTCATTCCTTTTACAATTAGACGCTGTCCACTAAGTTACGATATTTTCTATCTATATATAAATACGTGAAGCAAAAACTTTGGATCCCTTTTTACAAATATTATGCGGACGGTGGACCATTTTTTAAATAATGCATAAAAAGTGCCTATATTAAATTAATAAAATAAATGTTATCATGGTTTGACATCCATGTTTATACAAAGTGACATATACGTCACTACGCAATGCGTTATTAACTCATTTACGGGGACACTAGTTTAAATTAAAAACTTAAAATCAAGAAAACCAAAGATCCATTATAGTTTGTCAAATGTTTTTGTTTATTCGTCCAGAGTATGACATTTTTATTGATAGATCTATCTACTAAAGGTATAATAGAATATTTGGAATATGGTAATTGAAATTAAATGTAGTCAAATCAATTTCTTTGATTTAATGAGTATAAACGAGACAAACAAATTATCTAACAAATAGAGACAGATACTAAGAATAATTTGACTTTATTAGAGACCATTTGAGCACCAAAATGAAGATACATCTTACAAGCACGATACTCCTGGATTCTAGTTACTAAATTATGAAATTCAGAAATGTCATAAATATAATTAAAAATATTGAAACGACATCGATTACGAATCATTACTCGATCAACCGTTCAAGAGTAAACGATAATCTCGTTCTCAACTCTTTATTTACAAGACTGCTTTAAAAGGTCTACAAAAATAAAAATTGTCATTTTCTTTTAAAATCATGTTTTTTACATAAACTTTCAGAAAAATAGCACTTTAAAAGATTAAACAACCGGTAGAGCTTGAGCTGAGCGATGATATAGTATTCAGCGCTTCCTTTTGTAATTACACAATAAAAATAGTTAACAATTGTTCATAATGTGTATTAAATATATTAAAACCTATGTCAAAAAAGAAAAATATGGTTCGTTAAAATCGTAAAGAGAGATGAGCTATTCCATATAGTAGAAATGGGGAGTCTGCCTATATGTAGAGATGCCTAATGTAGCACTTATCTTTTAGACACATAACGTTGAACTTAAAATATTTAAGCTCTAGGCTAAAAAGGGTTAACCTAATGCTATGTTATGAGATTACCTCACCCTTTCGCTAGCCCTCTCCATACTCATTTTTAACTGATTTTTTTTACTCACCCCCCACTTAGAATAGAATAGAAAGGTACTTGTGAAAATTTATATGTAAAACTTACTAAATGGGTTTCGATGAAAGTCTTGTTACCCTTGTAACCAATGTCAATATGTGTAACACAAATTTAATTTCTTTAAATAAATGTTTGAATATGTGTTTTTCTTTATTTTCACTTTTGACATGCATGCATTCCAAATATTACATGGCAGTATAAATGTAAATAATATACTGACGTACCTACCAATATTTGCTGGCTACTGATAATCTCTGGACCTTACATTTCTCAACACCGTTATAGTTCTGTCATAGCAAGGTACTCACAGAGAATCTAATGTCAAAACACTTTGATTTCCTTTTTCCGCATGAATTCGAGGCAATGCGTGATGAATGGCGAAACTCAACGCAGGGAAACGAAAAAAGATTACATGTAATCATCTCCCCGAGTTATTAAATTGTATTTTTATGATAATGCCACATAAATAAAGAAATTGTATAAAATTATAAAACAAAAATATTAATTAAATTTCAGTAAAAATTCAAATTAATTAAAACCTAAAAAATACGTGACACATCAGTACAGTAGTAATAAAAAAATATATTTTTAATCAATAAATTATATAACCTAAGCTGAGTACCAATTAACATGTCACTACATATTTTTCTCCAGTCTACATTTTGTTCAAATATTTATGTAAAACAATTACAATATTATAAAACATAAGCTATACATTGTATGTTAGTACATACATACATACATAGCTTCACGCTGTATCCAGCTTATAGCAGGGTAGGCAGAGGGAACCTAGTGTTAAGACACTCCGTTCCCCACTTTCCGCCGAATTGAGACATTGCGTGCTGAATGGCGGAACTCAACGCCGCGCTTTTCCTTGTTACAAAACCCAGGAAATGAAAAATTCCATTTCCTGGAGTGGGAATCGAACCCACAACCTGTCGCGTGTCGCTTGTGCCTCTGCACCACGACAGGCGTTATATGTTAATATATTAGCTTATATTTCTTATTAAAATCTATCAACTAGCTAAACCCTACATCAATAGCAAAGCTTCAAAAAAAGAGCTCTACAAAACATGTCAATCAATATTTAAATTCGGGCTAAATATAGAGACGAGAATGAAACCAAAAAGCAATAACGTTTCAAATGACTGTGATTGATCAAAATACAGTGGCCTAGTGTTTGTTTTCGTTTCAAAAATATCTTTTGTTATGCTAAGCCAGGTAGATGGCTTGCCTGTAATTTTTTTTTTTAAATCGTCAGTCTACTTTTTATAGACAATAGTTTTACTAATTAATTTAATGAAATGATTGATGTGTGTAAGAAATATCGTAAACTATGTGCATTATATACTCTTTACTGGTTATCTAAACCTTTTGGAATTAGTAAAATGGTATTTAAAAAAAATAGTTTCCACAAAAAAATAAATTATCTGTCCAACCTATCCAATCCAAAACAAAAAAATATTCGATTGTTTTATATTATATTTACTAAATGTTACTCTTAATATATGCGCAAGACTTGAAAAAGGTAATTCGATCGCGTTTCTAGCACTTTAATTGACCAAAGATGACACACTAGCTTAGTTTACATAAGAACGTCTTTTTATATGTCTTTTCTATTAGCTTTTCGATCCAATAAAATAAATAAAAAATATAATTTGTGTGGCTGTCAAAACTTACTTTATACAACATTTTTTTGTAATATCGACTTTTTAGTAACATTAAGTCGAAAGTTCCTACATACACTGGTACAATTGTAAACTCAACCTTATAGGAGGGCCATTTAAAAGTTTCCAAGACCGTAATTTTATAAGTATTTAAAGTGAATGAATCCTATAAATAACGAAAACTTGAAAATAGTGACAACATAACAGTAACAATACCTTTGACTAATGACAAAATTACAACCCTACGAACCTTTAAATGGCTCTCCTAAAAGTTATGCTTTTGCGCTTGTACCAATGTACCTAGGACCTGTCGAAGGAGTTGCTAATTTTACAGGGCAATTCTAAGCACTACTATAAATTATTTACTTAATATAAATTTACTAAATTTAATTATTATAACAAATTATTTAAGCTTCTGAACATTACCTTTACCTTAACCTTTACCTTTACCTTGTTACCACCTTATTTACATTTGATTATAAATGATTATCATTGGACAGTCCTGTCATATCGATAGTATCGACATAGGTTCTATTGTAAATACGTTTATTGTTCAAACAATATGTTACGTTTTATTTACTGCAAGCGATAAATTCACTTTTATGACTGACTTATTTTTACAAAAGGAAGCCTCAGAATTGGAAATTCCCTTTTTTATTCGTACATTCGTCAACGCCGATAAACAATTTTATTGATGTTTCCCGACGGATGGTGATGGAAAGGCTTATACCTTCTTTACACCCAAAACCCTTGCTTTATAAGGTTAACAGGCAATATATAGTGGTGTCGAATTACAATAGTGTCGCCTTCAAAATTTTATTTTCAAACAAATGATGTATACCCCTATAATGGTATTGGATAACGTTTTTGGATGCTCTAATGATATGTTTATATTCAAAAAGAATGATAAACATAAAGGTACACATAATTAATATATATGAATATATATATTTTTAAAAATTAGGCAGAAGTAAATATATTAAAAAGATCATACCGATCACTTTTGAGTAATCATGTTATGTTATAAGAGAGCAAAACGTAAAGAAGAGAAGTATAACAATATATGTAATACAGCTATTAAATATTTTTACTATGCAATAAAAATGAACTGGTTTCCATATAACCAGCCAATTTGACCGAGCGAGTGTTATGCTCTTTATGGTATTTTATAACATTTCATTATACATATCTGAGCTGGAATATTCGTAGGTTTTACTTTACAGTACCAATGAACGAAAAATAACAAAAAGTATATTACAGTATAATATACTTTTTTTTTAATTTGTCATTTTACGTTTATTCTTTTTAAGCTAATAAAAAAAAAAATATTACGTATTTGTAACTATTTCTATATATGTTAAGTTTATATTAAAAACCTTCGTAGCGCAGTGGATAATCATCTGGCTGTAAACGCTAAGGTAGTTATATTCGAATAATTATATGCGAAATAGCTTTCATTACCCCGTTCGGCTAAGATAAGGTGCAGCGTAGAGTTCCGCCACTAATTACACAATGTTTTTTATTTTAGTGACAAACGGGGAATAGGGGATAACGAGTCTTAACACAAGGTCATTTTACCTACCTGAAGTCGTAAAATATCTAAAATTCTTAAATAAAAGTAGGAAAAAATAAACAAATAATATGTAACTTATAAGGAATAAGCTTATTGATGCCCTTTTGACAGTCAATAGAAAAAAAATATAAAGGTGACTAATATTTAAACAAGAAGTTTACTGTAGAAGACTATCTAAGAGAGTTCGAATATATTCATCTTCGTCTCATTAACATAGCCAATTTTCCTCGTCGTTTCTAAATGTAAATGGTTCCTGCGATGAGAATAAATTACTAGATTTAACAAAACGGTAGATATTGAAGTCTATAATTAAACTAAATGTTTCCACACTTCAATATTCAACGAATCAAGAAAGTTGGACTAAGAAGTCTGAGCAAGTCTAAAAGCAAGTACCTATCTACGATATTGTACTTAGTTTAACTACTAATCTATTTTTGTAAACAATTATCATATTGGTCATTAAGAACAAACAATATATGCAATGATACTCCTTATCATTATTTTGTTATAATGTACCTAATAGAAATTTTATAATGACAAAATACATCATAATTTGATACGATACAATTGATGATAGGAGTACGATACATGTAGTGTATGGCCAAAATATCTATATATAATTGATGGATATATGTATTGTATAGATTTTTCAATATATCGTATCGTAACGGGCATCACTAGTAGGATTATCAATTTGTATGCCATCATGTGATAACGGATCGGTTAAATATATCTAAAATCTAAAATAGATAAAACAGATTATATATCTAAAATAGAAATGAATATCCTATTTTTGTTTGCTGTTTTTCCTAATAACTGCATAACTTAGTGACATTAAAAAGAAATTTAACTTTAGTTGCGAGTAATCAAAGTTATTTTACCTGTTCTTTATTTTCCCGGAACTGTCACATAATCATCTGTTATTTTGTGTTCAGGCTGACAGTAACTAAAAAGTCTTTTATAATGTTAATATTTATCCTTCCAAGCACAATAGCCTTGCAGACCAATATGTCATTGGTAAGGAACGCACGTACCGTAGGATTAAATAAAATTGTTAAATTTTGAATACCGAGAATTTTACACTTCATTTGAAATTCTTGCCAGCCATATTGTGATTTTTTTTAACTTCACGCTGTATCCCGCATATAGCAGGGTAGGCAGAGGGAACCAGAGAACCTAGTGTTAAGACACTCCATTCTCTTTCAACAATTTCCGTTCCGCCGAATTGAGGCATTGCGTGTTGAGTGGCGGAACACAACGCCGCGCTTTGCCTTGTTACCAAACCCAAGAATAAATTTAATCTGTTAATGCGAACACATCACTATTAATAGTATTATTTTTAAAAATAACTATCGTCTACCAAATATATTTTGTTGACGATAGTCATTTTTTACATCTAAATATGTGTAAAGAGCCTATTTATATTATAGCCAAAATGCGTATTAAATTCCACCGCTCACCATTTTATATTTATATTAAAATGGGTGGAAAGTGGAGTACAAGTACTAAATACTAAGTTCTTTTTTCTTGTAATCTGTGGCAAATACGTAAGTATACAATAATACTTGCTATGGGCTGATGTTTTTGTATTCTTGTTACTTGAAAAGCCACTATATAAAAAAAGATTAAAATATATAAATAATAAAAAATATATAATAATACTTTATTAAAATATTGACAAATTAAACTGGCAAGTTATTATAACTCAACGAAATACATTTTATACATTTAAATACAATGAAGTTGAATAGAATGCTTTAAAACCTAACGGAATTTAAGCAATTCTATTGGATTACGAGCGAACATTGTATGCGTCTTTCAGTCCAAAAATTGCAGGCGATAATTTTGACTCGACTCGTTCACTGATTTTAAACAAAAGCTGCATTTACAATCGTCCAGTAAAATTGATGGACCACTCAGTGTGTGATGGAAAACCACGCTATATCAGGATGACGCTTTACTTTTTAGTTACGAAATATATTAAAGGCTTCAAATCGTAATGTAAAATAGGGTAGTATTTTCGAACTGGGGTAGGTAATAATATTTAGACATTGAATGTCAGGTATTGAGGCCATCGTAGCGCAAAGTAAAAATTATATGTATATCAATTATTTTCATTTCCCTGATCTGGTGATAAAAAATGCACTGCGTTGAATAGGACAGCATGCAATTTCTTGAATTCAATTGGAAAGTGGAGTGTCTTGACACTAAGTTCTATCTAAATACATACCTTTAGTAAAAAAAACGTGAATCTGCGTCTTGAATACCGAAAGTAGTCCCATTAGCACGTCGAGGGTCTGCGGTGAGCGAGTAAAAAGAAAACAAGAGATAAGCGAGGGACGCCATATTGGCGCGAACTGCGACCAGTGTACCAGCGAGCCAGACAGCGAGTTCATGCGGCTTGCGGATTGTTTCAAATTGAATTCATTTTCTCGTGCAATTTTCAATATTTATTATGTAAAATATATAGATATGAAGAGATTTTTATAAATTATAAAAAAAATATATTATATGATGATATTTTTAAAATATATTAAGATATTTTCAGCTACCTTCATGAAAATTTTGTTCTACTGTCTCATAAACTAAATGTAGACCACTGCAAGTGAAAATATCAAGGTCAGATTACGTTCGAGCATGAATTTATTATATATAATCGATCGAACCAACAATAAAATTTCGTATATGTTATGCTTATTTTGTTTGTTACTAGAGCGTTCATGTTAAATATACCTTAATTTATAGAAAACTGTAAGTAAACAATAGAGCTATATAAAAGTCAACTCTTTTGTTAATTACTCGTAAGTTGACTGAACTTACAATATTACACAAATTAAAGTTATTTTTACAGCTTAAACAGAAAAAAACAACTCCACAGCTATATAATAAATATACTCGTATTATACTTATTTCACTATTTTTCCCGCATAGCAGGATAATTAGAGAAAACCTAGTGTCAAGGTTCTCCATTCTCCACATTACGATCGAAATATGTCTTTGTCTCACCAGAGCGGAGAAATGACAGTAATTTATTTCCCCAAGTGGGTATCGAATCTACATCCAATCGCGTTTATAGTCAGACGCTGTCCAACGGCGTTACGACGGCCTCCTTAAAATAACTTTTAAGTGATATTTGAAGTCACCTCTAAATATATCATTCAGTAGACTTCTAAACTGCGTCTCGATGGCGTCATATTCAATAAAATTGTAAATAAAGCCTTTGATTCACGTATATTCCAGCACTGGCACATTGACAGCGGATAGAAATAGAATAGATATAAAAAGCCTGAGAGACGTGAACGTAATGTAACTTTGTATAAGTTCAGAGAATTCAATTTGTGAATGTATGTGGGACGTTAGACTTACTTAAGAAAAATATTTTATAGGCTAAGACTGATTACCCTGTTTAATATAAGTTATGTGTATTTGCAAGATTGTGCTTTTTGCACTAAGCAATGGTCGTACAACTCCTGCGCATTTACAAAGTAAAATTAATTAATATCCTTCTACACTATACTCGTATATAACATTGTTAATTACATATGTGATATTGAAAATATTTTGATTGAACAACATTATACCTAATATGAAAAATAATATACCTAAATTGAAAAACAAATGATTTATTTATTTGAATTTAATTCTCTCAAAGGCACCTAATTATTGCATTTAATAATTGTATATTACGCATACCCTCTTTCCGCTTAGCAAGCCGCTTTTGTAAGCCAGGTTTTCCCCTATCCCACCCATCCTTTCCCTAAAATGTAGTGGTTCCGATAGCGGACTACTACATTGTCCTCCCCTTCCATTTGTATCCTCTAGGTTGGCAACGCATCTACAACGCCTCTGGTGTTGTAGATGTTCATGGGCGAAGGTAACCACTTACCATCAGGTGGTCCTTCTGCTCGTTTGCCATCAGTTATCCATAAAAAAAAAAAAAAGCAAGTTAGGCAGAGAAATCTTAGTTTGAAACTAGACTAAACTGACCAGAGCAAAGTAATGAAAACAATGCATTTATGTTTATTTCAGTCTGTTTGAACCCATTGTAGCGCAGTAGAACAGACAGCGTTTAAACTGTAAACACAATTACTTGTGAGTTCAATTCCCATTAAGAGGAATGATTCAAATTATTTTAGACCGAATTCCGGCAGAAAGTGGACAATAGAGTTTCCTGACACTAATCTCTCTTTAACTGCCATACTGGTAAAGCGGGAATTTAAGTTTTTTAAGTTATTTAATGTCCTTAAAAACACATTTAAGACGGCAAGTTTCTACCCAATATTTTTGTGATTACGTAACATTAGAAGAATTTCCATAGTCACTCGTAAAAGAATTAGATTTCCTGCACGCAATCTATCAAGAAACTTCTATTACTTTTGTTGCGTTGTGGAACTAACAACCTCGGGGGCCATCGATCAAACTCTGCCCGACTACAATCACGGAGAAAATTATCGACACCTTAGTTTCTTTTTACGTGTAATTCTAGCTGTTGCTCAAGGTGTGTATGTTAATTTTATTTACTATCGCCAACACGCATTATTGCTTGAGGCATAAACCAAAAGAATGGAACGTGAAATGCAAATTCACATAAAATTATTAATTAATATTCCTTCTAATTAAAATCAACTAACTATAACTTGACAATATCTTAAGAATAAAGTTCATCATTTAATATAAATACAAAGATCTATCTATCTATCTAAACACATTTTGAGTACTATACTTTATCCTTACTAATATTATAAATTCGAAAGTAACTCTGTCTGTCTGTTACGCTTTCACGCCTAAACCACTGAACCGATTTTGATGAAATTCGGTACGAAGATGAACTTGAGAAAAAACATAGGATACTTTTTATCGCGAAACGAGAGGTGGAGGGATTGAAACAGGGGATGAAAGTTTGTATGGAAGTTCCTTATTGTCAAACATAAAATTATGTAAAGTTGTTCAACTATTTACAACTTTCACACCTAAACCACTTAACCAATTTTGACAAATAGTCTAGACCTTGGGTAAGATTATAGGCTACTCCTTACCATGTCGCGCGATATAACCCAAGTTCACGCGGGCGAAACCGCGGGCGGAAAGCTAGTATACATATATATATCTTTACATCCCGCATATAACAGGGTAGGCTGAGGGGACCTAGTATTAAGACACTCAGTTCCCCATATATATACTTTGTATGGATAAACAATATGAGACGTAGCCGAGAAAGGTGTCTCAAGCATATAAATTATAATTTACTACAACTTTTTTTGAATGGTCTTTACGGCCCAAGCCTTACTATCCTTGTATCTTCAATAATTTTGACAGTGAATTAATGTAAAACTCCGTTCTTTTTCCTTATGTTACTGTCCCCATATTCTCCTCGAGGAACCAAAATATCAAATTTCACCTTTCTAATCCTCGTAACTTCGGCTATGCTTTGTATTTCACTCAGTAACTGAAAAGTTTTATACGAGTATGTATTGATCAACAATTATCTCCTTGTAGATTTATTCTATTAATTTCACTGTATAAGCTATTAAGGTCTACTACGGACTTGTGTCAATAAAACCATAAATGTAATTCGTAACTAATATGCTGATACTGTGTTAATAAAAGATAATCTAATAGTTCCAGTTAGTTAATTGTTTAAGGCAGCTATGCGTGTAATTATTTACCCTATTCAATATGCTAAGGGCAATATTTTATACGAATTGTTGTATGAAATTGTTTTAGATTTCAATATTGATTCGTAAACATCGATTTGAAATGTACTTAAAAGTAAAGTTTGGATAAAGTTTCGATTTTTATATTTATAAAAAGATTTAGTACCATGTGAGTAATTTTAATTGAAGAGTTATTTTAAGGACATCACAGCGCAGTGGGACATTAGCTGATTATAAACAGAAATGGTTGTAAGTTCAATTCTTACTTGGGGGAATAAATATATTTAAATTATTTTCAATTATTTATTTTGGTAAGACATAGCTGTTTAGTTCCGCCACTTAACACGCAATGTCTTGAATTTAGACGGATATCGGCGAACGGAGTTAACTAAGTTCCCATCTTCTTAGCAGGAAAAAGCGAGAATCTGTATTTTTATGTTACTTTAAAATAAATGTCTAATATCTTTTAAATCCAAACTATAAGCTGTTTATATCATACTATGAAAAATTATGAAATTCAGTCAGTATAACTCTAGCCATTTTCCAAATAAAAAAATATTGTAACAAAAAGTTTCTCTTTTTGTAAAAAAAAGTATCACATATACACAATTAAAAATTCTGGAAAGCATTTCGGTTTTGTTAGCATCAAACTAACAATAGCTTATACAAAAAAAGTGTTAAAACTCGTTATAGTCATCGCGTAACATTTTTTCTCCTTTTTTTTTATCGTGTGTGTGTAACTTTATAAATATGTCAGTTGCACCTAAGTGATAATGGTGATATTAATTCATTTGTTTACAATATTCTCTTAAAAATATTTTACTATTAATTATTCTTAATTATATATGCATTTAAAATAAGTAGAGTTCCCGTTAACGCGTTAGCAACGCGTCGTCTACCAATGTATATGTCATTTTATATAAACATGCATGTCAAACCATAGTAGTAAGTGCACAGAGAACATTTATTTTGTTAATTTACTATATTTTTTACGCATTATTATAGAAAGATATCATTTTAAACGCCTTCGCTATATAAACTACAAGTGTACCAAGTTTCATTCTCCTCCGTCCACTTAATTTTCGTTAAAAGGGATCCTAAGTTTTTCCTTCACGTATTAATATATAAATTTATTTTTTGCTACAATAAGCAATCATATAAAAAGTTTAGTATGTGTAAAGAGAAAAGCTCGTATTCAGAGCACATTCTCTACTGCATAGTTGCATTTTAGTGAAGTGAAGTGTTAATTCAGCTTAGAGAATGTTAGTCGAGTTATTTGGCGTTTACTGTACTTACTACTTTGTTGTTATATAATGCTCATTAAGGATTACAATACTTGTATTAATTGCATCATTTCTTTTAATTTCACACGTCTAGAGTATAGCAGGATAAACAAAAACTATTTAGTATTGAAACATTTCTATCGCCATTATGTCATTTTTTTATCTTCATAGTATATCTCACACATAGCAGGGTAGGCAGAGGGAACCAGAAAACTTAGTGTTGAGACACTCTGTTCTCATTTTTAACATTTCCGTTCCCCATGATATTTAAAAGACACTGCATTCCCTACTTTCCGCCGAATTGAGGTTTACTATCATTTACTATCCAATATATCGAAAAGAATTATTGGACCACAAAAAGTGCTACGCTCGCTGCGCAGTTGGCATATGCCTTACTGAACGCGACAATTATAGGTGCAAAATATGAATTTCACTCGGGGAACATTTATATAGATAATATAAACTTTTGATTGATTTTGCTGGAGGTACTACGGCTTTCAATTTCATAACCTTTTTCTATTTAGATAAAATTAACTTAACTAAATAAAAACTATAACTTCACGCTGTATCCCGCATATAGCGGGGTAGGCAGAAGGGAACCAGAGAACCTAGTGAATAAAAACTTATTTAATATTATATTTTTATAGTATTATATTATATTGTATTTTCTATGTGTATATTTACTATCAATTTTATTTAAAATACATGTACTATATATTTAATTATTTTTGTCTTTAAGCACCTGCTCAATTATTTCCCACATGACAGGTTTTCCCCTTTCCCACCCATCCTTTCCCCAAAATGTGGTGGTTCCGATAGCGGACTACTACATTATCCTCCCTTTCCATCTGTATCCTCTAGGTTGGCAACGCATCTAGTACATCTCTTGTGTTGTAGATGTTCATGGGCGAAGGTAACCACTTGCCATCAGGCGGTCCTTCTGCTCGTTTGCCATCCGGTATCCATAAAAAAAAAAAAAAAAAACATGACAAGGTTTGCTGGTAGAGAATGCTTTTTAGCGTTAAGTCCTCCTTTTGTGCATTTATATAAAATATTATATTTTAGAGTAATATTTAATTTTGAGCATAATTCAACAAGCTAGACTAGTGAGCGGAAGAAGTTGCACTAATCATTGCATTTTATGGCCACCGATTATAATCCTTTGTGAAATAATTCAGTTTTAAAGCGACTATGCCACAAAGCTCAACTTCAGAAGACTTGAGATAGTGCAAATTGCATTGAATCTGACAAGAAGTTCTTCTACTTTTTAATAAAGAACCGTTTTCATAAGCTTTTGTTTTCTTATAAACAGAGTAGTTTGTTACTTATTACATACTTAAGTTTAATGCTGCGTCAAAATGAAATGAAAAATGTAAATTTATTTATGGGTACAATGTATTATACATTGTTTTTTTTTTTTTATGGATACCGGATGGCAAACGAGCAGAAGGACCGCCTGATGGTAAGTGGTTACCTTCGCCCATGAACATCTACAACACCAGAGATGTACTAGATGCGTTGCCAACCTAGAGGATACAGATGGAAAGGGAGGATAATGTAGTAGTCCGCTATCGGAACCACCACATTTTGGGGAAAGGATGGGTGGGAAAGGGGAAAACCTGGCTTACAACACAAGTGTACAACACTACTGTGGCGTAGGAAAAGAAAAAAAATGTGAGTGTTTGTTTTAGGTAACGTTTCTGGTATTCTATTCGAGGAACCGTTTTATGAAAATTATAATGACGGTAGTTTATAAAATTTTGCTCAGTTAAAAACTGTAACTATAACTATAACTTTAACTAAAACTAACTATATGGAGAAGAAAATGAAGAAATGCAGCCTATTATATGAAGTGCATGATAAGTTCTGCAGTACTTATTTGATTAGGAAGCTATGGTGAAACTGAAATATAATAAATTGAAAAAACAAATGTGTCTACCCTTTTTTAAATTTAAATTCGTCAAAAAAAGGTATGTCTAAATGATATACAATGCATTTTGTGCAATTAAAATTATGTATGTATAACAAAATGAAAGAAACAAATGTGTATAATATATACTAATTTACATAAAAAATAAGTTTTTTTATTATTATTAATATTCAATTAAAAAATATTACTAATAAAGTGTTAATATTGATTTTTTTTTCGAAAAATAATATAGTAATTTTCAGAATTAAAATCTTTAATTCAATAAATATTTAAATCTTTCACCGCTATCTTCGCTTCAGTTTTGTAGACAAATTTCAATACGACGCGTCTAGTTACTGTTCTAGTAGTGCTTGGCAACATACTTACATAATTGTATTCGGCAATGCTTTGTGCTCCTGTATAAAATGCTTTAGGAATTCCACAAGTCATTTTGGTAAAAGTCAATTGAATCTAAGTACTAAAAAGCTAATTAAATTAGGGATAAGGTTGTAAAAAATAGAAAGCAAAATTATATGAAAATGTATATATAGTTAGAACATTTTATCATTAAGTATTATAGGGTGTAATAGTATATAAAATAGTATTTTAGGTTATATACCTGCACTTTTCAAATTATTTTTATTATAACAATAAGTTAAATGATTCTAAAATTATGCTCTTCGCGATTTTCATCAATTGCAAAATGATATATTTTGAAACTTAGTATAATAATCTCAACATACCTAACATAATCTCATCATATATAATGTCTCAACGAAGGTTGAACTTGCACTTTTTAGATTATACTGGAATATCAATCTGATAATAATTATATGGGTGAACCAATTTTAATGGTTCTTTTTTTATATGATTCCTAGTGCTTCTGACGTGGTCCCATTTAAGTTAAGATCTGTTAAGTATTTATTCATAATAATTTTATTTTTAGTGCATGTTGTTTTGAAGTCCATTTTTTTGTTCCTGTTGACTATTTTTGTTAGTCTTAATTTAAAAAATCAACTTTTCCGCTATTTTATTATTATGATAAGCATTGATGAATTAAAAAGATGAACAGTGAAACTGAAATCTCGATAACCTTTTTTAATTCTTAATCTTTTTTCGTAGTTTTTTTATAGAGAACGTTTACCTGTTTTTGTATATTATAGATAATAAATTACCATTTTTTTAATTACAATTATTACATATATACATACATACATAGCTTTACGTTGTATCCCGCATATAGCAGGGTAGGCAGAGAGAACCTAGTGTTAAGACACTACGTTCCCCACCTTCCGCCGAATTGAGGCATAGCGTGCTAAGTGGCGGAACTCAACGCCGCGCTTTGCCTTCTTACAAAACCCAGGAAATGATAAATTCCATTTCCTGAGTGGGAATCGAACCCACAACTTGTCGCGTTTACAGTCGCACGATTGTGCCTCTGCGCCACAACAGGCAAAATACTTGAGTATTTCTATTGCTACGGCCATGACTCATGAGTCGTAGAACCCATCCTGTCATCAAAGTAATTTACAAACATGAATATATGGTTAATATAAATATTATTAGTTCAAAACTTTTGAATGTGTTATTGGAGAATAATAAAATATATGTGTATAGATGTTTATGAAAAATTTGTTTACTAGAAAATCATTGATATGTGTCCTTATCCTGTGTACATGAGATGTAAACACATATAATTTTATTTGAATTTATCTACATATTAGAACAGTCAAATGCTAGTATCTTTATATTGTAGTGTTTAAGATGTTACAAATATTTTTATAAAAGTTGACACATACTTTAGGTTTTTTTTTTAACTTCACGCTGTAACCCGCATATAGCAGGGTAGGCGGAGGGAACCAGAGAACCTAGTGTTAAGACACTGCATTCAATTATTCCGTTCCCCACTTTCCGTCAAATTGAGGCATTGCGAGTGGCGGAACTCAACGCCGCGCTTTGCCTTGTTACCAAACCCAAGAAATGAAAATACTAAATTTTACATTTCCTGGAGTGGGAATCGAACCCACAACCTGTCGCGTTTACAGTCGCACGCTTGTGCCTCTGCTTATTAAAAATATAAAATTATATATAATATATTTATAATAATATACTATGGATAAGCAAAACGTAATCTTTCACTCAAATTATATCCGTTATTGTCAAATATTCTAATCTATTGAACCCTTCGCTGTTATTGTTTTCCTTATTAACATTCCATCATTATGAAGGGACTAAAGCCAAGGGATATGGAGAAATCTTTGATATAATTGTCTGGCTGATAGCTACAGACTATAAATCAGGGTGAAAGTGACTGATTTGTCATTGTCAAATGTCAGCAACAGAATGATCGGTATAAATCCACTTTGCTGAGCCTTAAGCTTTTTAATTGAGTACTTGCAAATGTTCAATTAAATATTTATTTAATTATGTGCCGCTCATAATTGATAATTTTAGTTATTTATATTCCAATATGTAAATACTATACTATTCCAATATGAAATACCTATGTATTTTATATCCACTTGTTAACTGAGCATACTATTAATAAAATGTGAACTCATTTTTCAAATAAAAGCCAAATGTTTTTATGAAAGCCACATAAATTCCGAATACTAATAACAAGTCACAAATTTTTATCGTTAAAAGCAAATATTAACGTCAGCTAATTTTGGATATTTATAAAGCCTAAAAAAGTACTGTCCTGTCGAAGTATCTGAAGCATTTATTAATTACATACCCTCGAATCAAAATTACAAAGGACGTAGACGGGTTTGACCCAGGATTCATCGTCAATCCCGACTAACCAGTAACGATTAATCATGGAGAAGTACATTCTGATTTATAGTTAACCCATTTCTGTAAATGAAGAATATTTCAGTTGCCTTTTAAATTTAAAAGAAATAGCATTTTTTGTTATAAATATAGAAAAGTTTATGTAAAGTAGCTTTGCTCAGAAAGTACACGTTTATTATAATAAAGAATCAAGCAATACTATAATAATAAGTCATAGTGAAGAACCGTATTAAATACTAGCAAATAAAAACTTACCTACTACACTATTACTACACTACACTGCATACGTATCTATACATACATAGGTTTTACTTTTGCCTCGCGTGGGATGTGCTCTCACATTTATAATGTAAAGGCATTTACAACGGTCGTAGCCATCTAAATTTAACATAGTTTTAAAATATACCTAAATATATCTAAATTAAAAAAAAATATATAACTTTTTTCGCCCTGTGAGGGGACGTGGTTAGGATACAAGTCCCCTCCGCTACTAGTTAACGTCCCGTAAGAGGCGGGTATCCTAGAAGGCAAGTGGTAGGAGGTTCGTCCTCCGTCTGGCTCGCGACCACTATCACGTCAAAGACGAACCGCCAAATATCTAATGATGTGTTCCGGTTCGATGGCATGTATGCCAGGTTTCCCCTATTCCCACCCATCCTTCCCCCAGATTGTGGTGGTTTCGATGGCAAACTGCCGCGGTCACTACATTATTTCCTCCCCCTCCCATCTGAACACTAGTTCGGCAGCGCATTTACAACTCCTCTGGTGTTGTAGATGTCTATAGGCGAAGGTAACCACTTACCATCAGGTGACCGTTCTGCTCGTTTGCCATCTTATATCAATAAAAAGAAATCACTAATATCATACACAATGTCACTGTTGTGATACAAGTGTTAATATAAATTAATTATGAACAC
Source organism: Philaethria dido (assembly GCA_033558755.1). Lineage (NCBI taxonomy): Eukaryota > Metazoa > Arthropoda > Insecta > Lepidoptera > Nymphalidae > Philaethria > Philaethria dido. The sequence goes on from JAKGSA010000553.1 coordinate 389,777, forward strand.
GTTGATATTAGTTTTATTTTTAGCTTAAAAACCTAAATATCCCATATTTCCACACTTGTCATTCACTTTCATTGATTTATCTGGACCTTTATTTATGAAAAAAAAAAATTTAAGGAAAAAAATCACCTAAACAAATTGCATCGTCTAAGTCGGACCTTGGATGACACGTCGTCTGTGTTTACAGTGCGCTTCCACCAATATAGTATAAAATCACAATATCCTGATCACACTTTTATTAACATAACCATTATTAAGTATTAAAAATCAATCTGCATTTTTTTGCTATATATGTACATATATTAAAATATCACTTGAATATGAATCTTTCAAAAAAAACATTTGTTTATGTATTGAGAATTATCTATGTACCAGTCAACATAAATTTTGATCACAGCATGAGGAATGTAAAGGGGCTCGGGAGGAGTCGATTGAAGTGCCCTCATGTGCACAGTCTGATCACGGCCCATGGAGCACAATTCGTTTGATCTCGCCGCTTGTTCGCTCAACACTATTTATGTCCCAGCGAACCAAGGACATTTGACAACGATATAAATGCCATTAAACAGGTGCTACAATTACTTGAAATTCAAAATTTTTACATAACCATGACAAAGGACACAACTATTAGAGAATATCTAGATAGAATATACAAAAGGTGTTTCTTTAAAGAAACACTTAATATTCGTAAAAAAATCTTTATATAATATACATAATTTTAAAGTTATAAATTAATAAGTAATATTTGTAGCTCCGTCGTTCACCGTAGCCTTTGGCATTCCGTTCTCTCTAACTACCCCGCTAGTTTTTCAATAATTAATAATAATATTTACAAATTCAATTATACAAAATTTTGTCGATAAACATATCAAGAAAGCAATATAATTTCTAAATGTTCTTTTTTTCATTTTGTTTCAGGATGCGGTGAGCACATCAGCAAACGAAAAAAGCATGCCAACGCAATATGTGCCAGATATTAGAGGTCGTGAACAGAATGCCTGCCAAGAATGTAATCTCAAATTGGCTGCGAGCAAAACAAGGAAAACATAAACACTCGCCATGTCGCTAGCATGCGTATAGCCATCAGAGAATATGAATACGACCAAACCAGTAATACTGGTGGCAAGAAGCCAATCGGACTTATTACAAAAAGGACCAGAATATTTTCTGGATTCCGCAAGGTCATCCTACAATGCTGTACTTGAATTTAACGCTACATTCGACAATAACAGTATATTCAATTTAACAGACGATTCAGGAGAACTTTGGAATGATTATATCAATCTTTTACGAGATCGTGCTGTTCTAGTTTCATTCTTACTTCTTTTCTCCCTTACCACAGTATTTGGAAATATGTTAGTTATCCTGGCGGTAATAAGAGAAAGATATTTACACACATCTACTAATTACTTTGTAACCTCCCTTGCAGTCGCAGACTGTCTTGTGGGTTTAGTAGTTATGCCTTTTTCTGCGCTGTATGAAGTTCTGGAACATACATGGTTCTTTGGTGTTGATTGGTGTGACGTTTGGAGATCACTAGATGTTCTTTTTAGTACTGCATCAATACTTAATTTATGCGTTATATCCTTGGACCGATATTGGGCTATCACTGATCCTATTACATATCCAATGCGTATGAGTGGAAGAAAAGCTGCTTTTCTTATAGCAGCTGTATGGGTATGTTCGGGTGCAATATCATTTCCGGCCATCGCGTGGTGGCGAGCGGTACGCTTAGAAGAAGTCCCCGACTATAAATGTCCGTTTACGGAAAATTTAGAATATATTATATTTTCTTCTACAATATCATTCTATTTGCCTTTATTTGTCATGGTGTTTACATATTACCGGATATATCGCGCCGCAACAATCCAAACTAGATCGTTGAAAATTGGGACGAAACAAGTAATGAGGCCGAGTGGTGAATTAGAGTTAACATTACGAATTCACAGAGGTGGAACAGTGCGACAAAGAACGGACGTATGTCACGGTGCGTGTACCCCAGAAGAGGCGGATCAAGAGCCTTTAACCGCGTTGCAAAATAATGGACTATCACGTTCGTCGACGCGGCTAACAAATGTGACGCATAATAAACATTTACCAAAAAACTTTTCTCTTTCGCGTAAACTCGCAAAATTCGCCAAAGAAAAAAAGGCAGCGAAAACTCTCGGTATCGTTATGGGTGTATTTATAGTGTGCTGGTTGCCATTTTTTGTAGTGAATCTCCTGTCAGGAATATGTTCGTCATGCATCACTCACGAAGAGATTGTCAACGTAGTGGTGACGTGGCTTGGGTGGGTCAACTCATCAATGAATCCAGTGATCTACGCGTGCTGGAGTCGGGATTTTAGAAGGTCTGTCCAAAAACTTTTTTTTAGATATAAGTAGATAGTGCAATAAATATATATATATCTTATGCTTCAAACAAATAATTTATGTGATGGTTATTAAATTTGATTTGTGGTTTGAATAGTTTGGTAGTAATTTAAAGTTAAAACATGACTGTAAAGGTAGCCGGGGCTACGTAATTTGAGCAGCATTACTTGAAAATTTTAAAAGCGTGTAAATTTATATATATGAATATGAATATATACGTATGAATGATTACACATATGTACTACACACCCAACTTTACCTACAGGAACATGTTCAGTTTTATTCAGTGTTTACGATAAAAAATATAGTCAATGTTTACATTAAATATATTAGACTAATAATCCTGTGATAAAAACCCAACAATGTATGTAATGTGTAACTCAACTCTTATCAATAGAACAGTGAAAGCTTTTTGCATTCATGGAACTAATAAGTACCTATATCGCAGCACTACGTACAACATATTCAGGCGGTACGGTACGAACTTTGTTTTGTTCCTTAATTAATTAATTATTATCTTCTAAATACGAAATGAAGTTATTATAGAAACATTTGACCATGATAACCATGTTCATTTCACCATGATAACGCCTGTCATGGCGCAGAGGCACAAGCATGCGACTGTAAACGCGACAGGTTATGGGTTCGATTCCCACTCCAGGAAATGGAATTTTTCATTTCCTGGGTTTGGTAACAAGGCAAAGCGCGGCGTTGAGTTCAGCCACTCAGCACACAATGCCTCAATTGGGCGGAAAGTGGGGAACGGAGTGACTAAACACAAGGTTCCCTCTGCCTACCCTACTATATGCGGGATACAGCGTGAAACTATGTATGTTTGTACATTTGACCATAAATATTGAGATGTAAGAGTTAATGATGATTTTAAAAAACATTAAGAAAGTTACATTTAGAAAATATAATATCATTTCACTCTTCATTATCCGCTAAAACACCTTGGGAGTTGGATAACATAGTACCCGCTTCATAATTATATAAAATCTGTCTTGTTTCCATGACTGGAATTCATAACCATAGTAATTAACGTTGTATCACCAGAACATTAAAAATAATAAACAATTTTAAATGAACAAAAGCAGCACACTTCAACTATAAAATTGTCGGACAGAGGCCGTCAATTACCGAGGATTCCTAAAGCTTACGCGGCTTATCGAATCGTGACCAGCGTTGGACGTCGTAAATCATGTTACGTTTATTATGCTACCTAAAAGCTTCACTAAATCATTTAACAGGAAATCTTTGTTTTTTATCACACTTTACGTATGCTTTCCACTATCATTCAACATATGACCCTCAGTTCAAACTTCTGCTTAACCAACACGCCAATATTTAACAGTGTAAATCGGATATTATATTATTATTCTTTTTATTTCCAAACATGTCTCGATGGGCAAAAAAAATAGTTGTGTGTCACTCTGTTCTCTGTTTGGTTAAAAGGCAAAGCGCGGCGTTGAGTTCCGCCACTTAGCACGCAATGACTCGATTCGGCGGAAAGTGGGGAATGAAGTGTCTTAACACTAGGTTCCCTCTACCAACCGTGCTATATGCAGGATACAGCATGAAGCTATGTATATGAAGCTGTTCTGTATTATTTTCATCTCAGGTTCTATTAACATTCAGAAGTAGGTTTAGATTTTAGGAATATTTTAGTTTTTCCTTTCTGCTTAAAGATCAACAAAAAATATGTTACATAACTCATCTATGTAAAAATTATTTCAGTAAAAAGTGATTTGAAAGAAGAGTAAACCATTTTTTTTATATTTTGCAAACCATTTTTTTTAACTTTATATTTTGCAAGAAATTACGAAAGATAAAAATCTAAATTGGTTACAAAGTTGAACAATGTTCCTGGCGGCAGCTAGTTTTTTCATAATATCCGCGATAAAGATGAACAGAATAATTGTGTCATTTGCCAGTCGACTGCTGCTGCCTTCCTCGCAAAATGCAAAACGTTTATAAGGTATTCGCATTAGAGTACACTACCAGTACTCTATTTTATGAACCACGTAAAAAAAATAAGAAAAAATAAAGTGGGCACGTTAATTTAATTTATATGAACAATACTATTTTAATATCCAAAACAAAATATATTTTAATGATGGGAAAAGGTGTTAAATAGAATTTCTTTTACGCCTTAAGCAAGGAGGTCACGCACAAAACATTTCGTGTTATGACTGATTGTGTTTTATAAAGAATGACTATGATTTTTCATTTGTATTGTTAGTGTATAAAAGTGCAATAATCTGGGTCACCAGTGCGTTACCACTAATGGTACCTCGCTTTAATCAATTAAAGCCGTTTACATTAATCAAGACAGTGTGAAGACAGTTATGGAAATTTTTGCGAAATATATTTATTATATGACCGCTGAAATTTATAGTACCTGTGAAATACTAAAGAATAATGAATAGACGGTTATATAAATTATACGAACCTTTTTCTTTTCAACAGTAATATTAATTGTCTATATTTTACTCAGATATGTATGAACGTCGACATTAGGAGGAATCCAGATCTTTTTTTAGCTATAATTTATTAAATCTCTCATCACTAAAATATGATTAAAAATCTTTTATCCACAAATGTCACCACAGTTGCGGTATCTTAAATCGTATTCAAAGTATAAAGGTTCCCCCTAGTTTTATTTTAGTATAGGTAAAATGAAATATTTATTTTCGCCACTCCAAAACGACAAACTCCAATATTTCAGTATGGAAAAAAATATAAATTCAATGATTTATATTTTACTTCCTTACGGTCAAAATTATTTGCCTAAATGCTTACATAGACTATCCTTTTCATCTTTACGACATATAATAGTTACATACAGCATCTATTAGTTTATATATTTCACTATTTGTTTGTCCGTTACTATAATTGTCAAGATGGGGTCACTGATTGTTGCTCTTAATTGAGCAATTGAAATTTTTTAATGACCAATCCATATTGAATGGCAAATAATGTATAGAAAAGCAATATATAAAATAATAGATGCAACCTATTACACTCTATGAGGTAGGACCCTAATCTTATTTATACATATTTAGTTAGCCACTAAAAAAATCTACAAAATTTATACAAATGATTTAATATAATAAAATATTTATTTACTTTATTTAATATTTTATTACACCATTACTCGATATAAATACTCGAATAATGTGTATTCGATATAAATACATGAAAATTGGAGTACATTATTGATGTAAAAGCGGCCTTAATACCAAACCATACATATCATTGAGTAAAATTAAGGTGAATAATCAAATTTACCTTCAGATGTCTTCCGTTAGTAACTGAGTGACAGACAAATAATACACAGTTGAAATTGCTGAGATTAGGAAGTATGTAAAATAGCATGGAATTTCCTTGGATACTTTAGGAAAGCACTTAAAGAGACTATGAGAACGAGAAAAAAAATAATTTTAGTCAAACGAAGTTATGTACTACGACTAGTATTGGATAAAGTAAGAATCACCACAACATTAAAACTTATTTATCTGTCAAGCCATGGGTAAAATTAGTTTACTTGCCTCGCATAAACATGCAATGAAATATGTAATTTAGAAATATGTCCAACAAGAAGCGACTCCAATAATAAACTTTGATGAGTTCTGCAAAGTTATCTTAAAAAAAAAAAAAAAAAGTGTATGATAAGACATTACCTTGGGAATGAAGTGCTCGCTCCAGTCTGTTTCAAAGGTATCATTGTCATTAATAAAGAATTGTAAACCATTGTCGAAAAAAAAAAAAAGTCCCGCTGAGTTTCTTGCGCCGGTTCTTCTCAGGTCTGAGGCATTAAATTTAGTTAACCGGTGGTAAATTATTTGACGTTCAAAAAATGAAGCTTGTAACTTTGACTTGACTTTGACTTTGACTTTACAATACTAAAACATGTCCAGTACATAAGAGGTGAGGTCGCGTTTTTTGAGTCGATAGAATTCAATACATAATCGTCACATGTACTACCAGATAGTACGCCACGAGGATTTTAAAATTATATATGAATAAAAATCAAGCATTAGTATGACTTCGCTATTAGCAATCTTATCTTAAGAAATCGTTAAAGATATAAAACTAAGATTGATCACTTTGCTTTTAAGTTTTTTATTATAGATTTATCCTATTGCTCAACAAAACAATACCGCAATGACAATATTTTGTTCATAAATTTAACAACCAAATTCTATTAATCATAATCTCGTCGAAGCGAAGGCCGCCAGCAATTTTCAACGCCTCCTATAATAATCCATTTAAAGTTGGTCGGTCGAAGCTCATCATCACAACTGGGCTCGACGACGCAAACTTATTGGATTACTTAAGAACGATTCAATAGAAATATTAAATACCCATCAATAAAGAGTTATAAGTGTTTTTTGTTGCTGATTGTTTTTAAGCATAACATTTTAAGGAAAAAAGTTTTAAAATTATTAAAGGAGATTAAAACATTTAAATGGGACTTGAAACAATACGCCACAAAAACTGAAAGTAAAACTGTTATTTCATTATTGAATAATAATATTATTCAAAGAGGTGGCTGTAACTGTTATGTCCTATAAAATGGCATAATACTTTGAGGTAAAGCAGCCGCAAAAATTATCTAACTTAAACTTTCATTTATTTAAATCTAAACTTGTATTTAATCCAGAAATTAATATAAATATATATTATATTGAAGATATGCATTACTGTAAATAAACCTATATTATGAATATTTCATTAATAATCATAGATATCTTTTACTGGTTTTGGTACTAAAATTCAGAAACTTAGAGGTACTGTTTAACATAATAAGGAATATTAAAAGGACAATACTGATTCACATCGCCTAACTTCTGACCACACCTTTCCTTTAAAGAAACCGCTGAGCCATCGGATGGTCATTGTTCGGGTCCGTTACACATTACGTTACATTTGCATTATGTGATTTTTGTGATTTTCGCACTCTTTGATGTTAGAGCAATATTTAATTTATAGCTGCTTTTGTATAACCGCTAGAACAGTTCTGGTTTGATATCAATATTTTTTTGCTTGTTAATGGATGAAATGAAACTTTAATAGATTTCAGCACGAAAAATTATATTTCAAATTATTATTCTTTTTAAAAACATATTACTATATCTAAAGTTCTGATAGGTATAGAATCTTAACTTTCAATAAAAATTTAATCTCGACAAAACGAATAAATTTCACAGTAAAGAAAACCATTCTTCGACACGTCTTTATCTAAGTTTTCGTCTTGTTATATGGAAAATTAACTTTGTTATACTATAAACCATAGAATACTTATTAAAACAAATACATAGCTTGTATCCCGTATATAGCAGGGAAGGCAGAGGGAACCTAGTGTTAAGACACTCTGTTCCCCAATTTCCGCCGAATTGAGGCATTGCATGCTGTGTGGCGGAATTCAACACCGCGCTTTGCCTTTTTACCAGACCCCGGAAATGAAAATCTCCATTTCCTGGAGTGGGAATCGAACCCACAACCTGTCGCGTTTACAGTCGCACGCTTGTGCCTCTGCGCCACGACAGGCGTAAAACTTATTTATGAAAAATGAGTCGTCATGTAATACCTGCCACATTAAAATAAAATATCTAAAGCCTTGATAAAAACTTTATTTAGAAAACTACTCGTCAGAATGAAATAAGACTGCTATTTTGAAAATTTTTGTTTTATTACATTCCATCTTCTATGGGCACTATTTCATTTCAATTGAAGTTTAGTTTTAGAGGTCATCGTAGCGTTAATGTTAACACGATAGTTATGGGATCGATTTCCACTCGAGGCAATAATTATACTTAAATTATTTTCATTTCTCCCCTCTAGTAACGCGGTGTTAACACATTATGTCTTAGTCTATTGCACTTAACACATTATGTCTCGAATTCAAGAGAAATCGGATTTTAAGATAACTAAAGGCTTATAATCTTTTCATAACTTATCAAATTTATTTATTATCACATATAATTGGTTTAAAAAGGTATTAATAAGAAACGTGTGCGTCCATAGCAGTTCACTCAATTGAGCCACTCAATGGTCTAAAAAAGAAAACACTTAAACGAGGATCACTT
>JAKGSA010000554.1:0-50775 GCA_033558755.1 Philaethria dido
AAAAAAATGTAGAGATTGCCGACGCTTATATATTCTAATATTATATTTACTAGTTATCTTTACATAGGTTTGTTTTTGAATATATGTATTATTTTTTATAGTTTATATTAAACAATAATGATTGGTTAACCGCAATATTCGTTATAATTCCTACAGTGTAGCAAACCACTATTTCGAAATAATGTATCAAAAATACATTAAAACATTTAAATAAATATTACTCAAACTATCATATGTTTGACATAAACTTTTGTATAAAGTAACATGTTGAGAATAATTTAAATATAATCATCATAAGCGTGCGATTGTAAACGCGACAGGTTGTGGGTTCGATGCCCACTCCAGGAAATGTAAAATTTAGTATTTTCATTTCTTGGGTTTGGTAACAAGGCAAAACGCGGCGTTCAGTTCCGTCACTCAACACGCAATGCCTCAATTCGGTGGAAAGTGGGGAACGGAATTGTTGAAAGAGAATGGAGTATCTTAACACTAGGTTCTCTGGTTCCCTCTGCCTACCTTGCTATATGCGGGTTACAGCGTGAAGTTAAAAAAAAAACATGTTGACACGATTCTAATTCAACGTGTATTTTACATGTCAATGGAACTACTAGCTCCATTTAGTGTGTTTGAACCAAAGCTTTAAAATAAATGGTCATTCTTATACAGAATAATAATTAAAAATTTCCTGCTATATCGAACATGTGCTGTAATTATCTTTCATGTCTACGTTTCAATTATTGGAGATGAATCATTTCTCCTGAATCAACATTGTAACGTAATTGCAATCTTTTACTGCAATAAATTCTTTTATTCGATTCATTTTTTAAATTAATATCTCATGTAACTGGATAACGATTGACCACTCTGTCAATTCCCATGGCAACAACTCCTCATACTTAAAGATTTTTTTTCTATTTTAAACATCATAAATGCATCGAATTGATAAAATAGTGATAGCTTAATAATATATTAAATTCTTTCTATCTCCCTAAATTATTTTTAACGTAAATATAGTCAATGTATGGACACATTCTTTAACTGTTTTATTTTGATAAATATATTATTCCTTTATTATATGCATATTTACTTTATACACAATTAACGTATTGAATCTCCAAACGAATTTAAAGTATTTCGTAGTTATACGGAACAAATAATAAAACAATCGATATATTTATTAGATTTGTGTATTTTATATGTCAATGGAAATCAGCTAGCTCCATTTAGTGTGTTTGAAACCAAAGCTTTAAATTAAATGGTCATCTTTATACAGAATAAATAAATTAAAAATTTCCTGCCATATCGTGAAATATGTGCGGTAGTAATTATCTTTCATGTCTACAAGTTTAATTATGGTGATGAACTAATTCTCCTGAATCAACACATTGTAACGTACTGCTGCAATCTTTTTACCAGCAATAAATTATTTTATTTTGATTCATTTTAAATTAATATCTCATTTAACTGATAACGATTGACCACTTTTTCAATTCCTATATTACAAGTCTTCTCTTGGCTTAAAGATTTTTTTTTCATTTTAAACATCATAAATGCATCGAATTACAAAAATAGTATAGCTTCATAATATATTGAATTCTTTCATTCCTAAATTATTTTTAATATAAATAGTAGTCAATGTATGAATATTCTTAACTGTTTTATTTTCTATAAATATATTATCCCATTATATATATTTACTTTATGCACAAATTAACGTATTGAATTTCAAAAGAATTTAAAGTATTTCCCTGAGTTATATTACAGAACAAATAATAAAACAATCGTACTACATATATAATTTGTATCCCAGTTATTTTTCTTCTGTAAGGGAATGTAAATAGGTTTTCTTAATGGGTCGGCAACGCGTAAGTGATGCCCCTGGTGTTGCAAGCGTCCATAGGCCACGGTAACCACTTTCATACCATCATCAGGTGGGGCCGTGTGCCTTGTTGCCACCGTCGTGGAATAAAAAAAAAAATAATTACACTCACTGGTAAATTAGAAATTTATTGATCAATTGATTTGGATATAACGGATAACCTGACTATTTACTCTTCCATAATAAAAGTGCTCTTTGGGAGCAATTTAAAAAGTGCAATTTAGTTCCTAATTACTTTTAATTGTTGTTTCTGAGACAATAATAGCTAATTAAGAATGTTAATTCAAATCCGCTGTTACTTTTAAATGGAACCCTGCTGTAATAAATCAATTGCTTATGCCAAACACGGTCATCATTTGTGTTAATGTATATATATATATAATGATTTTCTAAAAATAAAACATTTTAAAAGCATAAAGTTAATTAATAATAATTAAATAACCTATTTGAAAAGACATATTAAAAGTATGATTGTGTTTTTTCGGCAACGGAATAACTAGTGGTGGTCATGTGACTGATTATGGGTTCGATCCAGCAATAAATTTTCAATTTTTCTGTCAGGTAAAAACAAACCAGACTTGTTTTAAAGGCATTAAGTTACATAATGGAGAATAGAGTATTTTGACACTAGGTTCCCCAGGTAGAGTAGTCTTAGGACTACCCTGCGCGACAGAGAAAAAATCACTAATCTTCAAAAAGTGTATTAAAACAAAATAAATAAACCCAACATTAATATATGCTTTCCTTGTTTCACCTAAGGTTCCTGTCCCCATCCTTTTGTTCTACTTCAGTTAAATTCAAGGAATTTAAAATATTATTCTGAAGTATGTCACCCACACTAGATAGGATCTAAGCTCTTTATAATCAAGCTTTTGGGCTTTTATCTCCGCATATCAGACAGATTTGGAGACAACATAGTGTCAAGACACTCCATTTTCTTTCTGTCCACTTACACACAAATAATTGCGCTTATTTATACTTGAACTGGAATTGTTTAATATTATTAAACTACTAAGCTATGACTATCATATTAGGTATTATAATGAACAACGTAATGGGAAAACAAATTTACAAATGGATATTTCACATTCCAATAAAGTTATAAAAGACAAATTAAAATTATTTACAAGGCGAGTAATATGATTGTTTTGATTTTATCTCTAGGGCCATGTCGCTTCTTCAGTTTATTACGTTAGAGCAGGCGCAAACACAATTACTGCCGGCTTTCATTCAGTACATTTGTACTTTTCGCTCCTAAATGAATTTAACATCGAATGCGGTTAGCCTAAATGGAAGGAAGTGATGTCTACATAATTAACTGAAATTTAACTAAAATGTTACTCGAGCTTTGGTCCCAAGAAACACTCCAACGTTATTTGGTAAATATACCAAACCTAGTTAGTACTTGAACAACGAACAAGAAACGAGAAATATGTCTATATAAGTAATTATTTTCAGTAAATAAATTCATAACAAAATATAATATAATTTATAGAGAAGTTGATGCCCGCACATGGATCATAAAATCCACACCCGCTTTGCGTGAGCTTTATGACCTTTGTCACACTGCTTCCATTTACCAACCATATATTACACTGAAACATGCACCACCACCAACCAGAGCGATGAATTGAAAACTATATAAAATAATAATTCCTCCGAGCATCAAAGCCACGACCATCGCGTACAGACATTTTCCCACTGCACCATGGTGGCCTCAATTTCCAATGATTTTAATTTGTCCACTAAATTGAACATTTTTTTCTAGGGCAGTATATCCTTATGTCTTGTAGTTTAAATGTACTATCTATATATGTTCTTCGTCAGATGTCCCCAATTCTTGAATTTATATGTCAAAGAAAATTAAATCAACGATCCATGATCAATCGAAGCAGCTACGGCGGCTTTATTTACTTCTTATAGTTTAGCTGTTTTCTAAACGTTCTACGTGTGTACGTATAAAACGATGAAAGTCTTCATGTTTCCTGAAACTGTTTTCCCACAACATTATATTATTGCTAAAGAACTTCAATAAAACTGCATAACAAATTCTTTTTTTAATCATGTAAGTATAAAAATATGAAAAAAATTGGGTGATAAAAAATGCAATTTTCATTCCAATAACAGTTAAAATTTTCGTGAATAAATCCATAAGCTCATTCATATATTTGTACAGTATTCAGTACTCTATCAATCCGATACGACTTAACGGATTTGAACAAAATTTAGTGCTAAGATAAGAAGAAACCCTAGATAAGCCTGAATGTGGATGGAAGATATATTGTAGGTACACGAAATTCTCGTCGAATGTGGGATTTAAGCTACTATTATCGCTATTTACTAAAAAATGCTGGTATATCTATACGTGAAGGAAAAGCTTTGGATCCCGTTTTACGAAAATTACGCGGACGAAGGAGCAAGAAACTTGGCACACTTATAGTTTATATAGCGAAGGAGTGCACAATGATTACATTTTCTAAAAACAATGCATGAAAATATATTAAATTAGTAAAATAAATGTTACACACACTATCATGATTTGACATCCACGTTTATATAAAGTGACATATAAGTCACGTAATGCGTTATTAACGCATTTACGGGGACACTAATAGTATTAATAAAGAAAACTTTAGAGCTTTTATATAGTGGAAGTTCTAGTATTCTATATATGTATAATAGATTCACAGGCGCGTGTTAATCAGTCTTATATTTACAATTTTATTGGATTGAAACTCAGCGGTTATTGAGATAATAATGTTTAAAAATTGTATTCACTGGCTGATTAACGTATTTTAAAAACCCAACTCACTTTAATTTATCTGCAGAGTTTCGATTTGGAAACCTGAATTTAAGTAATAATAAAATATTTTTGTATCTTTGTTGTTTTTTCAATAAGAACGTATGGTTTAATTGGATAGAGCGCCGGTTTTCAAGAGTTTGTCTTACCGATTTTTGAGCGCTGAAATAGAAAGTATAATCATTCCTTTGTGTGAGAATCGAACCTACGACCCGTTGCGTTTACCGTCATATGTTGTCCCCATGTGCCGCGGCTGCCTATATTTTTTATGAATTTTCTATCTTAATTGTATGATAAGGTGCGCTACGCCGGAATGAAGTGCTTTCGCTCAGTCTGTTTCAAAGAGGTATCATTGTCATTAATAAAGAATTGTAAACCATTGTCGAAAAAGAAAAAGTCCCATGAGTTTTGCTTTGCGCCAGTTCTTCTCAGGTCTGAGGCATTAAATTTAGTTAACCGGTGATGAAATTGACTGACGTTCAAAAATGAAGCTTGTAACTTCTTATTTTTGAATAAAATTATTTGACTTTGACTTTGACTTTACAATACTAAAACATGGCCGAGTACATAAGAGGTGAGGTCGCGTTTTTTGAGTTGATAGGAATTCAATACGCAATCGTCACATGTACTTTATCAGATAGAACATACGAGGATTTTAAAATTGCTATAGAGAAAAATCAAGCATTAGTATGGCTTCGCTATTAGTAATCTTATCTTAAGAAATCGTTAAAGATATAAAACTAAGATTGATCACACTTTGTACCCCAAGTTTTTTTTTGGCCAGATTTATCCTATTGCTCAACAAAACAATACCGCAATGACATTTTGTTCATAAGTTAACAACCAAATTCTATTAATCATAATCTCGTTCAAGCGAAAGGCCGCCACAGCAATTTTCAACGCCTCCATAATAATCCAGGCACCCAAGTTGGTCGGTCAAAACTCATCGCATGCTGGGCTCACGACGACGCAAACTTATTGGATTACTTAGAACGATTCAATAAAGTATTAAATACCCATCAATAAGGAAGCTATAAGGGTGTTTGTTGCTGATTGTTTTTTAAGCTTATAACATTTTTAAGGAAAAAAGTTAAAATTATTAAAGGAGATTAAAACATGTTATTTAAATGGGACTTGAAGCAATTCGCCACACAAAAACTGTTATTTAAATTGACCGAATAATAATATTATTCAAGAGGTGGCTGTAACTTTATTTATGTCCTATAAAATGGCTAATGCTTTGAGGGTAAAAACAACCACCAAGAGGAAAATTCCCATCTGCTAAATAATAACAAATAATAACAGAAATTAATACAAATATATATTATATTAAAGATATGCATTACTGTAAATAAACTTATATTATGAATATTTCATTAATAATCATAGATATCTTTTTACTGGTTTTTTGGTACTAAATTCAGAAACCCAGAGGTACTGTTTAACATAATAGAAGGAATATTAAAAAGGACAATAAAACTGATTCACATCCCGCCTAACTTCTGACCACATGTTGCTTTAAAGAAACTGCTGAGCGCTCGGATGACCATTGTTCGGGTCCGTTATCACGCGTTACATTTTGCATTATGTGATTTTCGTGATTTTCGCACTCTTTGATGTTAGAGCAATATTTAATTTACTTAGCTGCTTTTTGTATAACCACTTCGGCACAAGTTTCTGGTTTGATATCAATGATATTTTTGCTTGTTAATGGATGAAATGAAACTTTTAATAGATTTCAGCACAGTATATTTCAAGAATTATTATTCTTTTTAAAAACATATTACTATATCTAAAGTTCTGATGGGGGTATAGAATAGCAGCTTTCAATAAAAATTTAATCTCGACAAAACGAATAAATTTTCTGAGTAAAGAAAACCATTCTTCGACGTCTTCCACCACCTACCTACCACCACCACCTACCACCTACCACCTACTACCACCACCTACCTACTACCTCTACTCAGTGTTTCTTCTTGTTATATGGAAAATTAACTTTGTTATACCCCCCAGCAAGCGCCATAAGTACTTATTAAGAGCAAATACAAACATACGCGGCTTCACGCTGTCGCTCAGCAGTATCCATATAGGGGTAGGCAGAGGAACCTAGTTTTAAGACACTCTGTTCCCCCAATTTCCGCTGAATTGAAGCATTGCATGCTAAGTGGCGGAATTCAACACCAACTTGCCTTTTTGCAGACCCCGGAAATGAAAAACTCCATTTCTGGGTGGGAATCGAACCCACAACCCTGTCCCGCGTTTACAGTCGCACGCTTGAAATGCCTCTGCGCTGACAGGCGTAAAACAAATATAAATATCGCATTGCTTAATTTTATGAAAAATGTTCAATCGTCATAATACCTGCCACGATAAAAAATAAAAAATAACCCAAAAAAGTCTTGATAAAAACTTGTTTAGAAAACTACTCGTCAGAGAATGAAATAAAGACTGCTATTTTGAAAGGAATTTTGTTTTTATTACATTCCATCTTCTATGGGCACTATTTTCATTTCAAGGTGAAGTTTACACTAGTTTAGAGGTCATCGTAGGGCAAATGTTAACACGATAGTTATGGGATCGATTTCCACTCGAGGCAATAATTATACTTAAGAATTATTTTCATTTCTCCCCTCTGAAAACAACTTGCCCGGGTGTTAACACATTATGTCTTATTCTATTGCACTTAGCACATTATATCTCGAATTCAAGGAAACCGGAAGTTACGATAACTAAGGCTTATAATCTTTTCATAACTTATCAAATTTATTTTATTATCATATAATTGGTTTAAAATGGTATTAATAAGAAACGTGTGCGTCCGTAGCAGTTCACTCGATTCGACCACTCAATGGTCTAAAAAGAAAACTTACTTAAACGAGGATCGCCACATCTGGTAGTATCCGATTAGCTAGAAGAGCGCAGTACAGAGCAAAGTGGCACGGAATTATATATCCACTTGACGTCCCCTTCTAGAAATTTAAAAACTGTGTTTTGAGGTCAAGCGAATACGAGAAGCCTTTATTACCAATGTTATATTAAAGTAAATGAGCCAAATATATTTTACAGTTATTTTACTGGGAAATTTGCGAACATTTTTCTGAACAGCCTGAATTTGAGCTAAGCTAACTAAGAGTAAAATATATTTGCACAGATACTAATGAAAATTTTGGTAGATATTAGCAATATTTCGATTTTTTTTTTTATGGATAACTGATGGCAAAGCTTTGAGCAGGAGGACCACCTGATGGTAAGTGGTTACCTTCGCCCCATAATGGTTATCTACAACACCAGAAGCGTTGTAGATGCGTTTTCCACAACACAGAGGATACAGATGGAAGGGAGGACAGTAGCAGTAGTCCGCTATCGGAACCACTACATTTTGGGAAAGGATGGAGTGGGATAGAGAGGGGAAAACCTGAAACACATGCCATCGAACCGGAACACATCATAAGATATTTGGCAGTTCGTCTTTGAGCGCACATGATGAGTGGTCGCGAGCCAGACGGAGGACAGACGCTTTCCTACCGCAAACACGCATTCGATCAGGGCCTACAAGGTAATAACGGAAAATTTTAAAATGTGTAGCATGGAACCTTATTTTTGATAAGTGCTGAGTATATAAGTTATTGGCTTTTCCTTTAAATAGGATATTAGGATTCTTTTTAGAAGATAATAAAATTAGCACTCCATTCCAAGCCATATTTTTCATGGATTCTCACTCAAATACCTTAATTTGTAATTCCGATGACGGAATGGTATTAAAAAATAATACACGAATTTACATGTATTGCAGAAACAACTCGGAAATGTAGCAATGCTTTCTGCAGTGCAGTCACTGTGGGTGCTTATTCACATCTACGTAGCTTTGCTTTATCGGGTGTACTAACATTGGTGCCATTAGTATTCCTATTAATTGCCTAATAAATATTAGATTCACCGTATTTATCGCATACATCATGTTAGCTTAACAATGCTTGGACTGCATTAGTAATGAGTGTACGGAATAAAGTATAAAGATTATCTTACTTATCGTGATGCCAATAGGAGTCAGATCTTAAGGAACGTATTATTGACTCTATGTCAAATTCGTTAATCGTTGTCACTAGTGACTTCCTTATATCCTGAATCTTGGGAGATGAGGATCGCAATACAGGCGCACTATGACAGCTTTAATATCCCACACACCACTAAATACTCATTCCATTAAATATATATTGATCATGCCATAATATCACTAATTTGAATTGTTTATTTTTTTTTTAGGAATGTTTCACTTTAGAATAAAAGTCTAAGGTGAATATTTTTTTACTACAAACACAAATACACACGCACTGTCAAGAATGAAATCTACACATTACTATTACTGACTTAAATTTTAATAAAGAGAGAAGGTGTGCTGCAAAATAATCTCACGTTATTACACAATTATATTTTATTTTTAAGGTCTTCTCACAACAAGTGTGCGTCAATTTAAATCATACGTAAGGTATGTTTAAAGAAATATGGCAAAAGCGATTAAATGCGAAGCATTCATTATATTTATTACTTAACTGTTACTTTACGT
Source organism: Philaethria dido (assembly GCA_033558755.1). Classification (NCBI taxonomy): domain Eukaryota; kingdom Metazoa; phylum Arthropoda; class Insecta; order Lepidoptera; family Nymphalidae; genus Philaethria; species Philaethria dido. Next base: position 9,244 of record JAKGSA010000554.1, read on the forward strand.
GACACATTCAAAGGCTAGATCAGCAAATTCTATATATAAGAGCTCTTAGAACTATTTTTACGTAAAGGTATAAATAATCTATTGTCTCACAAGTGCTGTAGCGCCGCACATCTAAACGTTCTATGTATTGTTTGATAGTCCAGATGAGTTCTTTGAATCTTTACAATCATATCTGGAACGTTGATAGAATTTTTATAAAATATTTATACATATAAAGCTCTTACGTTATTGAGTGACTAATAGAAAACCCCAACAAAATTTACAATTTATTCAGAACAATTGGGAAGAACTTGACAGGAGGAATTCCTTTAATTCGAACGGAAAAAACGAGATTTTTACGTTATATAATCTGCAAATGAAATTGCAGGCTACAATTCATACGATATATAACTCGATTATTAATAGCCAAATTGATCTGAGATGTACTCCTATTTATATATTATATAAATTAGCCAGCATCTGTAAGAACATTGATCATGTCAACAAATATTTGGTTTACACCAACTAATGATACTATAACGCGCGAATCACTATAACTGCACGGCTGCAATATATTTACTTTAATATGTTTAATTACATTCTTTGACACTAAGGAGACACTATTTTGGATTTGCTCTGTATTTTTTAAGCGTATTTTTTAAAAGGGAATTAGAATCAGAAGCAGATATATTTCTTTACTAGAAAGATATATTATCTACATTTACCTGACCAGGGATGGAATCTGCAACGAAGGCATGTCCCACTTCAAATCTAACAGTTCCCCAAAATACATGTTAAATATTAAATATTTACATTAATAATTATACCCTAATTGCATATTATTCTATTCACCATATTCAACCCAAATACAGAGACAATTTTCAGGGGGTATTGGCAAGGCTACCATTTGTTGAGAAACAAGAGGTAGTATAATATCTAGAAATTCTAGCCATGTTCCCCTATGAACAGGTTGAATGTACATTTATCGTTTGATTATTTAACAGAGAATATTTAGATAACGTGAGAAAATGCTTACGCACACCTACATTTCTCCTTTTGTTACTGAAGCAGAGACAAAGATCTGGATCCAGTTTCACAATGTCACTTATGCAGCGTGCATATACCGGGTACTTAGTCACATTGTGAAGTAGCTTGTAGTGTTTGAGCTGGGTTGAGATGTTCAAAACTACTCACTTTGTGCACAAAATCAGGAAATGACACTATATAATATGTATATATATATATATATATATATATATATATATCTTTTTGCCCTCACCCTGCTTATATATATATATATATATTAAATTTCAAACATTTTTCAGTATTCCTAAAGATTGATATAAAGGCTCTAATAGCGAATTACACGTCGGTCCATGGTAACGATCTGGTTATAGAAAAACTAAATACAATATCAGACGAGCGATTTTTGTTATACTATATTAATATTCATTTTATAAATTTAAAATCAATATCCAATACACCATTGAGCATTACATAACAGCATACAAGTAAGTAACTAGTAGTGCGATGGCCGCAACTTTATGACCCTTGACTAATTGTATTTACCATCCGTTGACAATAAAAGTTGGATGTAAATTTGTATCATCTATAACATGGATGTACTCCCAGTCTATATTATTCTATACATAGATGAGAAGATATCTTAACAATACTGCTAAGACGCATTCCCATACATGTTACCTGCTTTCCTAATTAGAAATCTTTTGATATCCTGAGATTACACATAATTTTTCAATATTAGTGTCAGAATACGTGTCAGTTCAGTTCTTTAGTTATGGCGCTTTGAACGTGCCAGTTGAGCACAAATCACTTCGCCAATGTCATTCGTTGTATGGAGAACACACGAAGGAGGATTGATCATTAAAGTACGTGTCTATATCAATTAGAATAAGTGTCAGTGCTAGTGTCAGCGTCAACGTCAGTGTAGTTTTAATTTTTTTTAGTTGCCATGCGAGAAAATCTAGTAATAGTTATCTATGAGAGAAACTTCATACAAAGTGAGAGCCTGTATTTTCTCCTGTTAAAGAGGTGGTGGTGGTAAACATTAAGAGGATCTTTTCATCTTTTAAATGGTTTCAAGTGAATTCCTTTAAAAGATGAAAAGTTTTGGACTAATACTGACCCCCTCTTTTACCTCCTTAGGGCGGATGATTTTTCAGTGCACAGTTATATCACTTGAGGATCCTATGTACAAAGTTTTATGTATTCATATCCACTGATCAAATATAAAGTTCCCTTTTTGAATCTGACTTCCTTTCTTACCCTTAGGGAGGTTTTACAAAAATTATATCTTAGTAATCGTTTTTCGCACTCGAGAAAGCCTATTCAAAATTTCAAGTTTCAGCTTCTGCAGCTCAATAGTTTCAACTGTGCGTTGTCTCTCTTTTACAACTTTTATATATTATAGTCAAAATCAAATGAATTTCTGCTATTTAAAAAAATGAAAAATTGTCTTTGACCATGAATTTATTAAGTTTTATAAATGCATATAAAAATACAACAAATTAAATTACATTTACTTTCAGTGTAAAATGAATTAATCTTTACTTGTGCGAAATTTTTACTCCTATCTCGTGTTAGCTTTACCAATTATTTAAATTAAAAACCTATAATTCGGGAAACATTTATCTATGATTAAACAAGTACCTATTGTATTATTATCAATCATCGCCTAATTAAGTAAAAATATTTTTGTAACAGCATTTAATTTTATCCACAAAATTTATCTTACTAAATATGAATCAAAAGAAAGATATTTTACCTTTCCAATTTCTATTAATAAGGAAAGCCACAAATGGAAGAATAACAATGAAAGATAGACCTATGTTTGTATTAAACCTATGTAAACTGTGAACGCTATTATTGACTTTAGGTTTCTTAGATATTTTAACATACACATAATATTTATAAATTTATTGTTTCTTTTACAGAAACTGAATATTTGTTTTTTTTAATTGACGTGAATATATGTTTTTTATTTGGGTTTTTTATACGCTTTTATACATCTATCAATGTAGAAAAATCTTGCAATGCTATTTTGGCCCACTTCTCGTCTGATTTCCCTGAAAATATTTTCAAGGAAATCAGACGAGACACGAGTACATATGTACTAGACAATAAAATATTTTTATAGCATGAACCTAATGTCTTTGCCAGAACGCCCAATCTTATTTAATTTAAAAAAAAGAATTGTTTTGTCCTCAAGCTTCTCTTGCACATTGCGAGAAAATATTTTTTTACTTTATTTATGTACCACATAACAAAGTATACATATAGTCAGTGAAATGGAAGAAAAATGTGTACAATGGATAACTTATCTCTAACAGAGATCTCTTTCAAAAACCCCTGAGTTAAGAGAATAGTTTAATTTTATTATTATAAATATAGACTAGCGGTATAAAACCGTAATTATGCCACGATTTAATTGGGTCAACCCCCTTATTACCACCAACATTTTATATTGATTTAGCCCGATTTATATATTTTGTAATATTAATCAACCATACCAATAAATATTATTAAAAAATTCTGTGTTAAGAGTAAACAAGCCGAAAACGTCCATTGAAACATTACGCTGTTCCATTCTGATCATTATTGGCATATGCTTTATACGGTTTTGATAGCTTCTAGTTTGGAGACTCATGTGCCGTTATAAATGGCTATATCGTGTCACACAGCAAATGCTATGTAAATTCCTTCGTTAACATGACTGTGCATTAATTACAATATTTGAAACTTAAACCTGTGTAGCACGAACTCATACGGCAGTACTAAATTAATCGTCTTAACGCTAAATAACTGTCTCCACATTAACTTTTCTCCTCTTTAAATGATTTTATTTGAATTTTAATAATTGTATTTAGATTTAAAAAAATATATTAAATTAAGTATTTATTTCATTTATTATTATTATTATTAATTTTATGTTATAAATAAGCTATAATATATTATAAAAGCACCAAACGTCACCCCCTAAATAATTTTGAATCCACGTCCATTATGTAGCGCCAGACAAACTTCTCTTAATTGTATAATAAAATTTTTATTAATAATAAAAAATCGTATTAATTAGTTTACAGTTTACAGAAAAGTGTATTGAAAATATTTATTTAATTATTATAATTCTAAGGATTTTATCCTCAATCTGTAAATTTCCTTATAAGGGTTATAGACGTGTCATTCAATTACGCCATTAAACACGATATACGGTCTTCATTTCACATTCAACCATTTTTTACGCCGGAAACCTTACATATTTTGTAATTATGTCCCTAATATCTTTATCCGAATTTGAATGAAATATTAAAATATAACCTTATAAAAAAGTATGGCTCACTATAGGTGACACTTTGAATGTAAACGATTGTTGTGTTGCGATGTAAATGATCTGTGATCCGATGTTAGGTAGGGTAGTTTTATACATTGTTAGATAGTTTTTAATACCTAATATAGAGTGAAATTATTTGGATAGAAATCAGAATCTAGGCCTAATTTACTGACCATCGTTAAATATAGTATTATATTTAAGAAAAATAAGATAAAAAAATAAAATTATAGCTTTAGAATGTAAAATTCACGTTTCTTTTATGTAAAAAGTTTAAACCCAGCAAATGTAAAAGATTAGTATTTTCATTTCCTGGGTTTAGGAAAAAGGCAAAGCGCGGCGTTGAGTTCCGCCACTCAGCACGCAATGCCTTAATCCGGTGAAAAGTGGGGAACGGAGTGTCTTAGCACTATGTTCTCAGGTCCCTCTGCTTACCCTGCTATATGCGGGATACAGCGTAAAGTAAAAAAAAAAAACAAAATTAACTTTACGAGTTTCAAACACGTTTTTACCCTTTAAATTTATTCTAGAAACTTAACAAATTACTAATATTGAATAAAATTAACTTATATATTAAAATAATGAAATTATCTCAAGAAGATGAATAGGATATATAAAAAGAATTGAATATGGATTTCAAAATTCAATGTTCATATATGTATATTTAGAATTTCAATATACCCGCAATATGTAAAGTTTGACATGCAAATAGCTTTAGAACTAACGAACCAGCTTTGTAAAATATTTTTTTATATTTAACTTTGTACCCAAACCATATGAAACACTTTAGGATAATATGCAGTGGTATTCTTTTGAAACGGACATCAATTGTAACGTTACAGTAGCATAACTGAATTTTATGCGTTTTCTACTAACAGAGAGAAAATATATAAATTTATGAAACATAATCGGAGTGTTTCAAATCGGATAGTCGCCGCATGTTAAATTTTGATAAGCATCGACATGTGGATAGTTATTAGTACGATATATGTACAAATAAGGTAAAATGAGATATCCTCAAATAAATTCTTTAGAGGAGAAAAAAAATAATTTTATATTTAATTGTATATTTGTAATAAAAGCCTGCTTTTCATCTTATTTAAAAACGCTAGAACTATTTCACAATATAAAAAAAAGAGACATTTATCTTCTAGGGTTAAAAATAATTCATTCTGGTCGAATAATACTCATGAATTTAAAAGTAAAACGAAACAAGGGCAGATAAAAGTAATTAATGTCGTATAAATTCCTTTCATAGCAGAGCACGTCGCGTTTACACCAAAAGTTTTTGTAACGCCCGGGTAACCATTTCACAAGCCTAAATAATACAGCCCTATAATTGAATTAAATCATAGTACAATACTATGCTAGGTGACGCCGCGTCGTTGTAGCTTATTTGGAGCATGCTTTATTCTAAGCAAAGGTAGTGTTTTCAATTCTAACTCAGGAAAATATTCATATTTTAAGGAAATTTTATGCTAAGAATATTATTTGCCTTTACCACCTTTTTATTTATTTAATTTTAGCGGACTTGGCCTCTTATTGCTTAGCCATTCTGTATGTTTGGCACACTCAAAGTTATGACATTGCAGGAACCATATGTCACTCACTACTCAACATTTTTAGAACCAAACGGTCGAAATGAATTTCTGTAAGAGCAACTGGTAGAGATTTATCTGTCTAGAAAAATTTGCTGATGATATTAAAAATAATAATATATTTTTATACCTCTATTAGACGTTTAAATAACGCAAAAATATTTACTTTCCTTACATTTGGATACAAATCACTTACCTCCTCTAGAAATTTATGTTTTTGTGAATATTTTTTTTATTTCAATCAAGAGAAAAAACGAGGAAATAAAAGAGGTCTATGAGGCAGAACCGTAATGACTAAAAGGTGAAAAGTGGCGATAATACGATAGTTTTCTCTACCAGCAACACCAAACGTGAGAAATGTGTAAAAAAGGTCTATATTAAATAAAAAATCAAAATCAAATATCGAGCAAGAAATTGCTTTACATTTTGTGGGAAATAAAGAAAATCGCTTTACATTTTGTATTGTAATCTCAAAAAACACGTTTTGCGACTTTCCCTCCAGCTAATGGAGTGGCCTCAAGAAAAGGACGCCTTTTTGTCAACCGACAATATCACAAATTGTGGTACACTACGCACGGCCCGGCGATATATCAACGGTATAGTTAGTATGTCGGCACATGTTTGATATTTTATCCCAGTTTTCTTATATTTCCTAAGAAAAGGAAATTCCTATTAAATTGACTATATAGTTTGCACAAGGATAGGAGCTTGTTTTAATTCCATAATCTTACTTCTGCTAATGGAAAACTAACTGCAAAACTAAATATCAAATTCCTATATATATAGTTATTGTAATTATTTTTGGTATGGTATCTTAACATACACCTATATTATGATCTTTTCGGTTTCAATTATATATCTCAGTTATATTTCAGTCTAAATTATATTGGTTTAGTTTTATACGTATGTCTTTACGTATATACACACACATATATCATTATAACTTTAATAACTAACGACTATTGTCAGAGGTGTTTGCAGGAAAGTATGTTGAATACGTCTCTTTTCATGAGATTCATTTTGTAACATAAACGTTTGAGTATAAAAGGTGAAGTGTCTCGTGTTAACGTTATTTGAATAAAATACAACATTTTACACCTTTGTGAGTTTCATTTAAACAAAACGTTCTTTAAAAATATTTGAAGATGTGTCAAAAGTATACGCTCTCTAAATCCGCGTCTTGAGGTTTAAGTTATTTAGTCATTGTCCCCCTGAACTTTCTTACTTTTCCACAATCACTTTATCTTATATATAAAGCACATTATGCCCCGGAAGGACATATTATTGATCTAAAACAAAAATAGAAATGACGTTCCATATGACTGAACATGATATAATTGGACCATTACCGATATTTTTAATTTAATCCAAATTTTACGTTATCGTAGCCATTACTCCTATTTTTAGGCGGGTTGGTTTCCAGTCTAGTTAGAGAAACTATTGAAAGCCTTCGAGATTTATACTCATATACTTGAGCTTAGACGAACGAACCTAACAGGGATCGATAGCTCAAAGTATCCTCTAAATCATTACTAAGCACACCCATCAATTTCTGGCTGAAATAAAGATCACATAACCTATAATGTGTTAAATTATATATAATTAAAATTTTATTAAGAAAAACCTATAGATCTATTACAATGTATGAAATAAAACCCTCTAATAATGGGAGGGGAATAATGACGCCGATATACTGAGATTCATGAACATTCGTATTCTACGGACGAATAGGGGAATGTAAGGCAAAGATAAGGGGAAAGCAAATACTGTATATACCCCACGTATACCGAAACAATGATACCTTAATTCTATCTTAATGTACAGACATTTATTTGACATTATATGGGCTTTTAAACGAGTGGTAACGGGAAAATCTTATAAGAATCTTAATTTGTTTTTATGAGTAGGCTTTCGAAATGGGTAAGTAGATATTTACTACTTAAATATATATGATACCATAGATGTTTGAAATGAAATTAAGCTCCACGCGTCCTGGTAGTCATAACATCTTAACCTTGGTAAATAAATTCTAGGTATAGAACTGATCTTATTAGCGTTATGTTATTATCCCAGAGGGCTCGAGCTTGCAGCCCGTGGTCTCACAATCAGTATCACTTACCATAAACACAAAAGGGTAGTATTTAGTCTTTATTTTAGAAATACTTTTTGTCAATGAAATATATTGAATTTTATGGCCAGAAAATGTGCTTAAATTTGTTATAAATTCTTCATCATTACCGAACTCCTATGCGAATGAATTAATATGTACACACCAATTAAAGTTAATAAGCAACAATCTAAATCAATATAATAATTGTTATTTATGTTTTGCAAAGAAGCTCTTATGAAAACTTTTTATTAATTATGCACGATTGCATACAAAATAAACAACAAATTCAAAAGTTATTAATTCCGTAACGTGCCTTATGTGTATACCTCTATGTTACGCCCATAGCCTTTAAAAGCTTTTGCTTTGATACACAATGGATAGAAATTATCGTATTTTAATTAGGTATATTTGAAATTATAGCATTTGCGTTTTTGGTACTTCCCTTATGTTTCCAAAATACTATTGATTTTGTTTTTTGGCAGAGTGCAGTAAAGGTTGTCTCTTGGTAAAGAAATAATCCATATTTTCAAGTAAAATAAAAACTTCAATATTGCTTACTTTATATAAGACGGTGAAATTATTCTGATAATCTCATTATCATCAAAATTTTTTATTAAAAACACAGTGTATGAGGAGCACATCGTCCTCTTTTTCTTCACATATCTCCCTAATTTATATTGCTAAGAATTTCTAATCATACGGACCCTACATAAGTTAAATATCCCTTTTTACTTTTGGATTTATAGACAAAGCTAGGTTTCATCAAACCAGACACCGTACCAAAGAAATGTAAGGAGATGAATTGAAGCATTACTCTCAGTCAATCACGTTTCGTTTACCCCACAATACCTTTTATTTGCAGAGTTCTAACTGATGATACTCAACAGATGACAAATCTCTACAGGAATTTCATCTCAACATACGTGATGATAATAATTATTTTTGCATTGGCACGAGAGCGACTAACATTACCATATAAAAAGGCTTAGTGTAAACTACACATTGGAGATAAATGAAATCGTTCAGCTGAATTCATTACTCGCGTAACATCTCTGTCGTCACGCCCACGAGCGAATAATCCGTTATATGGCGAACTGATCGAAGAACTAACGCTGAATATTGAATTTCAGTGTGTTTCAACGTTATTCTGATTTACAGACGTTTTCGTCACGAACACTAGATTTAATAATTATTTTGACAGTTTGTATTAAAAGATAATATTTAAAATATTTGATGTACTTTACCGTGTATGTAAAATACATTAAATATGTATTTTCTTCTGTACTATAATAAAACAGTAAAAAATATGACTATAGATTTATTATATATACGAATAAATAATTTAGGACAAACAGGATCTGATTTTTAAATTTTTTGTCAGTGTATATGTTGGTTAGTCAGTTTGTCTATAAAATGTTGTTCGTACTATAAAAAAAATATTTAAAATATACTGCTGATTAACCTACTTTTAGTGTATGTATTTTTGCTTTTCATGGTAAAAAATTTCTTTTCATTCACTTTTTAAATTTCGTATTTGTAATATAGAGATGAGATGTTTATAATTATAAATTATGTATAATGTTTTTTTTTTCATCATGCATATAATTTTCTTTTAGCTATGTGAGAAAACCTAATAAAAATTAAACCTTTTTTTATTTCGGGTCTTAGTATATAAGGAAGCAAAATCACGGTAAGTTGTCTACCCGGATAATTATCTGGAGAAAAAAAATATTGTAGTAGCCATGCTAGCGGGGAAAGCTTAGCGGAGTTTTGCGGTAAAATGCCGCTCTGAAACAAGCGCTTTATACGTCATTAACACAAATCACTTAAAGTACAAGTTAAATATTCTTAATTTTTTTAATGCTTGAATAGAAGTATGGTTTTTACACGGGATATGATACTGATTAAGGTGGAAGGTCATGATTTACATTAAAATAAGTACCCGTCAGGAGAATAACGACTGTTTGACATCGTAAAATATTATTCGTATGAGAATTAGCTCCAAAAATCCGCAAGACATGCGATCATGTACAACCTCGTTCTCTGGTTGCGGTAACTCGGACGCGGACGCCGAGGGCGCCATCATAACTTCCCTCGCTCATCTCTTGTTTTTGTATTACCCGTTCACCACAGACGTGTCGCTCTAGTGTGGCCGAGGAGTAAGTATAGTTACTAACTACATACACTATAATATGTGTCAACTACGAAACTATGACGCAATTGAATTTGGTGACAAAAACCAATTACAAAGCATTGTCAACAAATCGATATATTTGCACATCCAAAACTACATCCGTAACTAAAACAAAACTACTAAATGATTCAAATTAAATTCATGTCATTAATAGCTTGTGTCATTAAAATGATTTGAAGTTCAGTTAGATTAGAATTCAAAGTAATTAATAATTTCCTGAGTAATGACAAAATCCTCATTACCATAATGCCACTCACAGAGGCAACCTGGAAAAACGTTTTGACAGAGTCATCAACTTTATACTATTAATCATTCGTGGTAAGACGCTATAAAAATGTCTATCTGATATGAAAAGATTTAATAGTATTATTATTAAAAAAACTTTTTTACTTGAATTTGACTTTAGGTGAATATCTAAGTATTTATGATATTGGGCTTTTATCTTTTTACAGTGGTAAGTATGATACTATTTTGATTGGTAACAAAATTTTTACCAGCATATCACTAATTAGTACACTAAACTACCCTTTAAGCTAAATAAGCTTTAATTTTACAAATTTACTTGTACTTATCCTAACTTCATTATTTTTATCTCTCATTCTATAACATTCGATGATTAAATAAATCTTATTTCCGTTTGGTAACTTACCGGCAATATTTAAAAATATAAAGATATATGATTGTTTGAAATTTGACAGTGCAGGGAAAAGTTACAACTGAATCTAGAAACTCTTTCAAAATGATTCCTTGTTTTATATAAGCAAATAAAACAAAGATATTACTGAAATATAGTATAAAATAAATACATTTTTAATAATTATTATTTATATTTAATAATTTGTGCAAATGACATATTTTTACAACAATTTCTTTCTCACATATATTTATGCGTTTGATTTTTTACGTCAAAAAAATCTTTATATTTATAAGTTAATCGGAGATATGCTCCATTTGCAAATAACTTAATATTCTGCCTTTCAGTATGCGATGTCTTTAAAATGGGTTGAAATTTTAAAAACGATCTAAAGCTGCCTATTTCACAAGAAATGAGAGACAAAAAATATTATAATTTGGACACGAGAAACATTTAACACAATATAAACGAATATTCTAGAAATTAATAGTAAAGTCTGAATAAAATGACGGGGGCCAGTGATAAATAATTTACTGCAATTTTTCTATAAGCACTGGGTAACATCTACATACATATGTATTCTATAAAGTGTGTATTACTACAGCAATTCGTTGAACTTTTCGTGTCTGATGAGAAACATGATAATGCAATTCTGTCCAATGACATGTAAGAAATAAGATTGTTCAGAAAAACTTGCTCATTCACGTAAGAATATTTTCAACATGCTTTTATTAGGTCGAGCTCTAACTTTGTAATGAAATAATTAGGAAGCTTAATTTCACCCACTAATTTTAACTCTTTTAAGATCATGAAACTTGGCAATTATACGAAGATGATAACACAATAATGGAATTTTTCATTTTTTGAAGTCTGGTTACAATTATATATACTTATTTTAGCATTTATTTATTTCCTACCTAACTTCACGCTTTATCCCTATCGGGGTAGGGTAGAGAACGGAGCGCCAAACGCTACGGTATTTATTTCAAATTTTATTATTTGATTTTTAACCATCAAACTTTCTTATTTGCTATGCATGTGTAAGCTACAAGATTTAATTTTCCTACTCTTTTTTCGTTATATTTATCCAGACAAAACGGGAAATTAAATATAAATTGAAAACGTTCCTTAATCTATGTTACTTAACATGGTTTAACCACCATTTAAATCGCAAAAACGTTTTGATGATATCGTATATTCTCTAGATTAACTACGTGCCAAATTTCATCCAAATAATTATTTTATATTCTCTAGTATTTTTATCTTTATGTATGTATTTCAAGGGCTTATCAGAATGATCCTAGAATAAATCACTCCGTTTTGTCCTTATCCGTTATGAAATAAGAAGCGCAACTAAAAACCGCAGTTTGTCTAACGGTATGCGTATTATAAATAACTGTCCTATTACCAATTTATAAGTAATCTTTACTCGGTGGCATATATAACATATATATATGTGTATAAATAACTCGCGACAAAAAGGTGACAAGGCAAAGTGCGGTGTTGAGTTCCGCCACTCAGCACGCAATGCTTTAATTCGGCTGAAAGTAAAGAACGGAATGTCTTAACGCTAGGTTCCCTCTGCCTTCCCTGCTATATGCGTGATACAGCGTGAAGCTATGTATGTATGTATGTAAATAACTCGCGAAACACGTTTCATATATAGGTATACATATATGGAAAAAAATAATAGTCACAACCAACCACTTTAAAGTTCCCATTATATCGTAGCTCAGGGGCAATCTGAAATATTTTATTACTTTCACAGTATTTTATATCTCAGCGGCTAGTTCAACATGAACCTCGTTGGGAATTTTCATATTATTCTAGTTTTCTGTAAAGTGTTTTAGTTATATTGTTTAATGTTCTATTTATTCTGCCTTTTAGTATAATAACTTTGGATAAATATAACTTGTATATCCGAGCGCGGTATTGCATTTTGCTTTAAGCAAATCTTATTTTACTGTAAATACCGCTAAGTACTGCAGATTTGTTTACTGTTAGTTTTAACAAGTTTATTTTAAAGAGAACTCGTCAGAAAGTTAATTAAATATTAAACATGAAACAATATTTATGCAATGAATTTACTGTTGCATGAATCATAAACCAACGCCGGAGGAGTAGTAAAAATTATGTTCAATAATTCCTCTTTAATGGCGAAATTGTAAATACAACCGATGGTTACGGATTCGAATTCCAGACAGAAGAATGATCATATTTATATTTATTTAAGTCTTGTCCAGTAAGGTAAACTTAAAGACTGCCTTCATTATGCTGTCAATGGTCTAAAACGAACCAGAAGAGCAGAACAGAGTGACTTATAAATAGTACACTAGTGTGAATGTTGTTTCTGTTCCTGTTCCTGAAGGAGAATAAAACATACAGATCAATTATCAATCCTTTTATTTAAATCTTTCTGGCGAACTTTTTTAGGTCTCAAGCCACAAAAGCCAGTGAGAGCCGTGTTATATGAACGCCTCGCCACTGACGTCTATTATATACTATATAAAAATAATTTTAAATATAATATTTTTAATCTTATTACATATTATATGTCTCTATTTCGCCTATTGTAATTATTATCTTATTTTTACATAGTATTGTGATTCCAGAATTTTCTATTTTTTTGACGCGGCCAAGTTGATGTTATTTTCAAAGTAACATATGTACAGATAATTTTTAAAAACGTTTATTCCAAAACAAACGTCACCTTTTAGATAAAACAAGTATTTAAGATTATTAAATTGCACTATGACCATACATTAATTTCCGTCAGGTGAACTTGGTCGCCGGAAACGACAAGTTCCACCAGTCTTAAGTTTATATTGCAAAGTTTAGCTCCTAGAATAGTGTTGTAACAAAGTTAATTTATTCCTCATCATATGTGCACGACATGAATATTCATTGTTTGTTAAATGTATGTAGGGAGCACAATTTTGTTACAATTATATAACAAAGTTGCCTCGAAATTTTATGTTAAAACATAACAAAGTACCTTATATAATGAAATCACTAGGAGCGCACCAATATTGGAGCTCAACGACAAATGACAACACACACACAGTGTTTTGTCATAAAACTGTTACAGTAACGAATTTGCAGTAAATAAAAGTCAGAGCAAGTAAATACAAAAAAGAATTGAGAAATAATCGATCATAGTCAATAGAAAAGACACAAGCGTAACTCAAAATTTAACAAAATTAATGAGCCAGTGACGTTTCTGATTCTGGCCAATTATTCGTTATACGTTACGCATTATAACTTACACGGTATACGTTACACATCATATACGTTATATTAAACATGGTTAACCAAGACAAGTACCAGTTTTAGGTAAAGTTTCCCATAAAAAAACTGTGAAAACTGTACCATTTTTGATTTAGCAGTTTTTGCGTCTTTATAAGACTATTTTGCCTTATATTGGCTCTGTAAGGAACCATACATTTGTATAAATATAAATGAGTGATTCATTGCTTCAAAAAAAAAGATAATGAGGAGTATCTATATAGAATTTCCTTCTAAGAGCTTTTTTTATTAGTTGTCAATTATAAACAGATTAGAAAGGTGTTGAGCATCGCCCATGTGAATAGTAACACAAAGTCCGACCACATTTTTCATGCTATTTCAAATCCTCATACTTTGATTCCCAATTATATTAGAATATTAATTACGTTATATTATAATCCCTTACATCATTCGAGCAGTTTATGTATAAAGTCTCATACAAATCTATTGAGCAAATAAGTTTCTTATAAACTATGAAGTTTTTTACATACTTAGGGGAGAATTTCTGAATTTTTCTCTTAGTGTTTCCGTAAGCTTCCCAAGGCATATTCATGACAAATTTATGAACTTCCATCGAATATTTTTGACTGTATGTTTTTTGTCAGTCAGTCGTGTCGTTTGTGTAGGTACTAAAATTTTAAAACCCGTTTTTGCCTCTTTTTTACGTATTTCGGGAAATCCTCTTTTAATGCTCCTTACACTCCAAGCATAGCATAACAAATTTCCGATTTCTGTGATCAATTTTAGCTGTACCATCAGTCACTTAGTAAAGCATATGTATTTTGTAATAAAAAATAATAAAATATAAACCTCCTGTTGAATAATTTGAATTTTATCAGAAAAAAACGACTACAAATAAAACGCAAAAAGTACAATTATTACGAATAACTCAAAAACTATTCATCTGAATAGTTTTTGATTCTATTTGAATAGTTTTAGTATTCTTCATTAATATTTAAAAGTAGTCTATATCAGAAGCACAACCTACCATATGAAAATAGAGTCATCAAAATTGTTTCGCCCAGTAAAAAGTGATGTAACACATAAAAAATACAATCAAATTATAAATTAAGTATAAATCTTTAATTAATATAAATGTTTTCTTTGTTGAAATCGGTTAGTAACTAAATTTAAGCTAACTAACTTAACCAGAAGCCAGAACGCAGTTATTAACAGCTTTTTTCTTTTTCCCTCCCATCCAATAAACGGTATGAAAAGTCGAATGCTTGCTGGTTTTTTTACCACATAGATATTTTTTAGGTTGCTTTATAATTCATAAAATATCTATTTTACAAATATACCTTGTTTAGCCACATTTGAATTATAACTGAAAATCATCGGAATTCATATCGGAAAAGTTAAACTCCGAAACTTGTGTTCTTATTTTTTCTTTTTGATATATAGCCATCTATTTATTCTCTTTAGACCAACAAACACAGTTTTGCCTTACAAAAATCATAATATAATATTCTTATAGAATAATATATTACAGAATTGAGCATTTAATTTTCATTTTCTTATATATTGAAAGACTTATTGACAAATCACTGAATTTTGAGTCGTGATAACGCTATATTGTCTAATTTCAATAATAACGGTTTTGGGTATTCAACATAAGTCATTTATCGTTTATGACACACGATTAATTATATTATTTATTGACAATCACAAAAATTGTTTTGTGATCTGTAAACTAAAAGAAGATAAATTTTAAAATAAATAGGCAAAAATTTAATAATGGACTATCTTAACATTAGGGGCTCAGATCCGAGTTCTTTATTTGATGTACAATGGCGATTTTGTATAACTTACTTAATGGAGGGAAGAAGAAATGCAAAGAAAAAAAGGCGCAAAAACATGGCCTGATTCTTTCGATAAGGGTAATAAAAACACAACATTTTATGTCTGTATCAAGAAAGCATCTGTCCTATAAATATTTTTGGTGAAGTTGAGATTACGGCAAGCAACAATAATCGTGTGTTTATATGTATATAATATACACATGATAGATATTTATCTTAAGATGGAAGAACACAATTGTGTAAAGTATACTTTAATTTAATACTTATTTGTCTATTATATATATTACATATATAGTAGATGATGATTGCCTTGTACTATGACGCTATCTTCACTTCATCACTTTCAATTACCTACAATAATATGGAAAAACATACTAATTACCTGTTAGTTGACTTTGTATATGTAATTAACATAAAACAAAAAGGCATGAAACATCTAAAACTTACTAAAATATAATATACTTTAGAATTGTGTTAAATCGTCTTCTCACATCCACAGCAACGTCCAGAGTTAATTGGAAGAATTAATTAAATCGTAGACGGACGCCAAGCTAGATCTCGAGATCCTTGAGAAATTAATGAACACTAGATAAGATCAGATCTCTGTCAAATCCGGGATTATCCAAACATTTCTTGCCCATCCTATGTTATTCAAACTCTTAGATTGCTTTGTACGACACAGTACATATTGTCTCTTTATGCTTGTTTAGGAGCTCAATTATTATCTATCTGGATATTGCTTATAGCACATATCCACAGTGTAATATCTGTTGTTTATTTGAATTATATAAAAAAGATAGTAATCATAGTCATTTGAGGGTCTCGTGGCACAGTGGAACAGCGTATGAAGGTAATCGTTGTTGGTTATGATTTCAGTCCGCACTTAGGGGAAATAATTATATTTAACTTATTTCATTTTTCCGCTCTACTACTACAAAGCATGTTCCGCCATATACCGCATGCAGTCTCAAATTTGGACGGAAAGTAAGGAACGGTGGATTCTCGACACTAAGTTCTAAAACGAACATAGAGCTGAAAAAGAAGAAAAAGTTAATATTTACGTCTAAAATATAGATGTTCTTTGTCATGTTGAAGACAAGATACGGTGTCGGAGACATATACAAAAGGAGAAAACTGATGAATAGTCAACAGAGTAACAGCATGTCGCGATAGAGACGTAGATCTATAAAATGTGTTAAATTATTTACTATAGATTTTTTGTGACCGTTTTTATTTTTTTATTATGCCGAAGTTTATTTTTTATTTTTTTATTATGTTCTTTGTGGTTTGAAAAGGCATACGAATTTAAAGGTTCCTAACTAGCTACTGTTTTGTGATCTTGGAAATGAGAGGGCTTAGGGTGTTATTTCTACATGTTTTTATTATAACAATATTTATATTTAAATATTTTTATGTTAATGCTTCTGTTTTTAGTGTGAGGAGTTATAGCATTTATCGTTTTTATTTTATATATAAACATTTAAAATGTAAATATTCTTTATTGTACTTGAAATACATAAGAAAAAGTAAATACATTTTTTTAGTTTACAACGGGGGACTTATCCCTGAAAGAGATCTCTTCCAGTCAACCTGTGGAAGTGGATGAGTCTGTTACAGCCGTGATCAAAGAACAAAAAAGAAAAAAACAAACAATAATAAAAAATAGACATCCAATAGAATATATGTAAACATAATAAATATATAATATACCATCTTCTTCTTCTACCCCTTATCCCATTATTTGGGGTCGGGTCTCCTTACTCTTCTGCGCCAAGACGTGCGGTCCTGGGTTGTCGGTTCAGGCAACCCCTCTTGTTTAAAGTCTCTAGCGATAGTGGACCACCAGGTCAAAGGCGGGCGGCCTCTACTTCTTTTTGATTCCGGTATATTTAAAGCCAAATTCGAATCGATTTAAAGTATATTTAAAGCCAAAAATATATAATATACCATACCTACATACAAATATACACAAATACAAAAATATTTAAAAAATGTAACACAAATGGCACCAATCTTTCTTAGCTTTCCGCTTTATCCTTAGTGGTGAGATAACGAAACAAACAGTAGGGTCCTGACAAAATCTCTTTTGCCTCGTTCACCGCCATTGATCTTTTAATTACAGCATGAATTAATTATAATTAGATCTATTTTTTTTTCAAAATGAAAATCTATATATATCTATATCTATTGCATATGAAAAATCTCTGTTCATTTCAATAATATCAATCGATGACAATAGGCAACACAAAGAACTTATAATAGACTTTATTAATATTCATTTCAACTATTAAATAAGTAAATAACTTCACGCTATAACCCGCATATAGCAGGGTAGGTAGAGGGAACCAGAGAACCTAGTGTTAAGACACTCCATTCTCTTTCAACAATTCCGTTCCCCACTTTCCGCTGAATTGAGGCATTGCGTGTTGAGTGGCGGAACTCAACGCCGCGCTTTGCCTTGTTACCAAACCTAAGAAATGAAAATACTAAATTTTACATTCCCTGGAGTGAGAATCGAACCCACAATCTGCCGCGTTTACAGTCGCACGCTTGTGCCTCTGCGCCACGAAAGGCGTTATATATATATAATAAGTAAATATTTTAAGTTACATATTTCATCCGTTATAAATTTTCTTCTAAGCTCGGAGTAACAATATGTCACGTGAAGTGACAATATGTTACGTGGTTTACGATTATGGTAATGCTATAAAAGTTACATCAAAAATTTCCAGAAGCATGATCAAGTGTAATTTATATGCTCAGATTTTCTTACTTTATAGAACGACCTATATAAAAAGTATATTAGCAGGATAATAACATTTAGTATTTGCATTTTCTCGCTCTGGTAACAAAGCAAAGCGCGACGTTGAGTGCCGCCACTCAGCACACAATGTCTCAATTCGACGGAAAATGGGGAATCGGAAATATTAAAAGGTAACGGAGTGTCTTAACACTAGGTTCTCTGGTTCCCTCTGCCTACCCTGCTATGTGCGGGATACCGCGTAAAACTAAAAGCTAAGAAAAAAAATATCAACAATATTCGCCACACAATATTGGTATTTTCTTACTAAAATTTAGGGCACCAAGTTTAGTAATTAGTTAACGAGCATTTAGTAATCCAAGTGTGAAAATGTTTACAGCATTTAATAGTTAGAGCTTTTTAATCTCTACTGCTTGCATGAATAATTTTATTTTTTTTAATTTTCATATTGTTCACACTATTGCTGTGTACTATTATTATAATATTAGAATATTTATTTGAGTAATAACATGATTCACGTTTTTGATCCTTAATTTAAAGCCATTTGGCGTTGAAACTTAACGCCGCGTTTAAATTATATACGAACATCCCCCTCTTATAAAATAACACTTCATAATCGAGGTTAAACAGTAACAGTTATTAAATGACTATGTTAATAATATTGTAAAACTTTTTTAAAAATTATCGCAAATATCCCCTAACGCAAATAGAATCCATGACTCAAGGCAATGCAACGTCCATCTAAACTCATCGCAAAGGCATCCTTATTATCTTTTTGTTTTACTCCATTTCCTTTTCCTCTATCCCAAGTATATTTACAAACTACAATTCACTTCCGAGATCGTACAGTGTATAAACTATCGTAGGAATATTTACATGACAACGCAAGTTGATTAAAAGCGAGCTGTAGACTGCTGGCATCCTGTTGTTTCAGGCTGCCTCTAAACCAGTTACCGAACGTAGCTCAAATTTATGGTAATTAATGGTTTTATTGTGAGCGCCGGCTAAATAATTCACTTAATGCAAATAAATTAGAAAGCTTTCAAATTTTTAATAACAATACCGCGCCGTAGATAGTGTTAATTGAGCGCATGAGGAGTTTACAGGTTGAAATTCAATATGCTGACGTGCTAACTAATATTTAAGATGTATATGATGTTTTTTCTGGGTATTAAGTTATCCTTAATAAAGCTTTGGTGCTCAAACAACCAGTATATCCGTGTATTATGAACAAAGAAATTAAAGAAATAAATATTAATTCTTAAACAGACTTACTAAATCTCTCAGACTATTTTTTGAGTTTTTAATATACCTAAAAATAGATATTAGATATAAATATAATGAAAAATTCATTAAAAGTAGTTAGGGTTAAGTTGTTTCAAAATTGAATTTAATCCACTATTATTCGTTAAAAACCAAGTTAATTAAGAATTCATGAGAAGTTGCTAATGAGTTGAGTTCTGGGGTTGGCAAAGTTTAAAGCTAGCTGTGGATTAAAATTAGTATTCTTAAAATGCCTTCAAATTGAATATAAAAGTAATTAGCGGTTAAACATTCCATACTATTAGCATAAATATTTGTTTTTAATACAAATCTGGCTGGGGTTATTGATCGAAAAGATTTATAAACTAAATTTCGTCGTCGTCATTTGGATGAGAAAGGAAAGTTCAATAGAACTTTTTTTATTTCTAAAGCATACACCGACATATTATTGAGAATGAAATCTGTAATATCAAGTAGGTATCGTAATAACTAATGTTTGTAAACAAAACGAATATTTGATTTTCAATCCGAAGATGCCTGTTTTATTTCTGAGTCTCTTTAGAACCACAAAATTAAGATATAATCGAATTTCCCTTAGCCATTGAAAGGAGGGCAAATTACAATGTTAATGGAGTCGTTGCCTCTCGACCCAACTTCCATTTTATACTTGATGATAATTTTCAACGAACGTAGGAAGTTTTTTGTAATTTAAGAAAAACATACAATAATACAACGTTTTTGTTACTTCTTTGTTATATATCTTATTTATCCAATAGTATCCATACATTTTTAGAATAATATATAAAATTTACAGAAATAACTTAGTATAAGGAGAGTATTAATAAATGGCTTCATTGACTTCGTACAGACATATACGTACAGAATATTTTTCGAAATTGCTTTGTTTGTCTTAGAAATGTTAGCATTGCAGGATTAACTTTCACTAATCGTCGTTTTAATTTGTGATAAGTGATTAGTAAAAGAATCGTTTGATCTTTTAAAATGTTCTTTCCGGTTAATATTACGAATATATCGAAATTCTATGTAAAATCATATTATTATACCTACCACTTAGCACGCAATGCCACAATTCGGCGGAAAGTGGGAAACGGAGTCTCTTAACACTAGGTTCTCTCTGTCTACCCTGCAGTGGCGAGACGTCCATACAACTCAATTCCCACCGGCTTGCCTAACTTATCAAAGTACAAGTAACCTAAAAAACAAGGTGGCCAGGAAAATAAGGGCATAAAATTGCAAAAAAACAAGCTCTGACATCTTATAGACTTAAAAAAAAAGTAAAGTGAAATTACGAAATACCTTGACATCCGTATCCCTAATTATAGCAGCTTCCTTAGTAGTACTTAATTTTTAGAAATTACCGGCTTTCCTAAATATATATACCGGCTTCCCTAAATATACATCGGCTTCCTTTAATTTACCGGCTTGCCTAACTAAAATTAGCAGCGTGAAGCTAAAAAAAAAATTAGTAATAAAAAATTATATGTGCTATGTTCACATTACTTGGCGGAACTCATCCCCGTGCATACACTCTCTTGACATCAGTCTCAAAAAAATAAGTCTGAAGTTGCTACGATCACATTTTAAACGAAGTTTGAGTATGTAGCAAAAAAAGGTTTAACGTAAAAAAAATTAAATATCTTCTAAATGCAGACCATAGTGAAAATAATCTGCCTATATTAATCAGAGGCCCTAGTCAGTTCCAACTTTACACGAAAGCTTAATTAATCCCCCGAAAGGCTGAGATTATTTGAAATGTTTATCATTAGTTTAATTATTTTGTCTGTGCTTTCATCAGATAAAGCCTAATTTTAATAGGATCGTAAGATAAATCGCGACAAAGATGCTCAGACCAATATAGCCACTTAAAACGCAAAATTATATTTCAATAAACAAACACACATCACGACTAATTTATAAATATTTTTTTATGTATTTGATTTCTTATTGTTTCAGAGCGTTTCTCAGAATATTATGTGTTTGCTGTCCGAGGAAGCTGCGGAGAAAATATCAACCACAGCTCCGCTTTAAGCAATCTCAGGTAATTATTATTACACTTCAGTTTTCGTATGCTTACATTAAGAAATTAATTTAACTTTAGATATTATAAGGCAAGAAGATTGTTTGATGTAAATGTTTTGAAAATCTATTACTTTTAATGGTGTTGTTAAACACAAAAAAACGGCGGTCATGGCAGTGAAATAAAATGAGTCTTACAAATTCTTTTACTTTCAGTGGCGAACGACCCGCCGTTATTACTCCACCGGCGAACTACAAGCCATTCGACAAAACTCCTGTGAACAAACTTACATATAGCGGCTCAACTTCTTTCTAAGCCTCATTATCTTACACTCCAAGTGCCTTCTCTAAAAATATCTTCCTACAGTTTTATATATTTTTAAAGAAATATATCAAATTCCTTGGACCCATTTTTATATTAGCGAGATATTAACTGTATCAGTTTTTATATAACTTTAGAGGTACGTCTGATCTGGTTAACCACTCTGCACTTTATCACTGACTTTGCCTTCTTTGGCATGACGAATGTTACCTGCGCAACACTTTCACAGTTCTCTAATCCTAATTGCTTGTCTTTTGCGCCCACGGCCAACTTTCAGCCATCTGTCGTAATATGCATGCTCCTTTAAAGTTGCGATAAAATCTACAACCTATTAGATCCTATTTCAGCGACCCGCTACATCGTTTAACGCAAACTTCCACCGTAAATAATACCTACGTGTTCACACGTTCCCTGCATGAAATAATCTGAATAATAAATGTGTGTGACTTTTCATATCAGAGTACGTGTCGTTTCTAAGCCACTTATGCAAAGCACACCGCACCCGGCATTTTAAAACTATTTGTTCGTTTCCATATTTGATGTTTGTTTCCTATGTGAATGTTTTCTAATATTATTCTAATTGTTAATATTTATATGTAACATTTTAATTATCTTGCAGTATCCAGTAACCACGATGATGTACTCGTCGGTGTCTCAACACGAGATGTGTCGTTTGTGACAGCAAGCCCGCGCGGGAACCTGCCGTCCTCCGCGCGCACGCTGTTCTTGATGTCGCGACCGCCGCACTGTGCACGGGCGGCGGGAAGGCACCAACATAAACTACCCACTAAGGACTATCGAACAGGAAGCATTTGACGAACCTATACAGTGTCTCGAGCGTCACCTTTGTCCTGACACTACATACTGTCCTGATTCAGAATCAGTAAGCGAAATTAGTATAGACAGTGAATCTCGAAAACCATCAATAAAACATAGCAAAAAACGGGTCACCTACCAAACCAAAGCCGAAGTGATCTCAAATTAGTTTTAGTGTAGCTGTGCGTAGTTATGACTTTCACTTTGTGAAAAGAAATCAATCAGGAGCTGTGATTTACTAGCTATGTATATATTAGTACCTGTATATAATTCCACTTACATAAATTCATAAGTGCTTCGAAGAAAATGATATTGTAAATAAAAATAAGGGAACTAAAACGCTTCATATTGTACATAATTCGTTCAACCCGATCTTAGATACTTTGAGTATCAAATTTTGAAATGTTTAAAAATATTTATTTATTAGTCGTAAGTTCTTGTAAAAAATTCATAACATAGCGTCATGTGTCTATTGTTCAGCTTCATACCCTCTTAATAACGATAAATTAAGTATGAATAAATAATACTCGACTATTTGTTTTGATAGATTAAGCATTCAATTGCATTCCAAAAGTATTCCTCTACCTTATAAATAAACTCTATAGTGTAACCAAAGATTATGATATGGTAAATATATATAATATTTATAATAGATTTAAATGTTATAGATTTAATATCGAATATTTAATACCTAATTATGTATGTTCTTATTACTCATACATTAAATATGTAACCAAACACGAATTCTGACAAAAATACTGGGTATCCTGAAATATAATAAAAATTTAGTATTTAAGAGTATCTACAACATTGCTTATTGAGTGTCGTAACCTTAACCTTGACTAACTAGACTGAAAAACGACTGTAGTTTTACTACAAGCGAATTATTACAATTTCTCTTAACGGATATAAACCCAGAACCACATCTCTGTTAACTCATGTCTCAAATTTTATATAACTTTTGTTATGTAAGAAACGAAACAAACAAATAAGCAGGTCTTAAAAATACGTATGTCTCAACATAATTTTAATGTATTCAAATTTAAACTTAATTTAATATTTCGTTATTTCTAAAATAGATTTTTTATGTATATATAAATATTATCTATAGTACTATAATATACAAAATATTAAAATTACCATCGAGATTAAAAAATATAAACGCATGTTTTTTTTTAACTTCACACTGTAACCCGCATATAGCAGGGTAGGCAGAGGGAACCTGAGAACCTAGTGTTAAGACACTCCATTCTCTTTTAACAATTCCGTTCCCCACTTTCCGCCGAATTGAGGCATTGCGTGTTGAGTGGCGGAACTCAACGCCGTGCTTAAGCGCATATAAACGCATGTAAGCTATAAAAAACAAAACCTCTGCCTATCGATTGAAATGCAGTTTGCATAACGCAGTAATCATGCAATAGTACCACAACAGCATATTCGACACCAGTGTGCCTGTCTACTACTGTTACTATAATTGTATATAATATTTTTATGCAATATATTCGATACCTTTCTGTGTTAAACTGTTCGAAGTCTACAATACTCCTGAGAAAATAAATATTTGTGAATATTATGTAACTAGTACTGTATGAAATGGGTTGTCGTATAAATTTATATAAAATATTTTTTCAATGTCCTTGTTTTATTTATTTTCTTCGTTATAAAAGTGATAACCTTATAACAAAATAATTTTTGAAATGATTTATTTTAACAATCAAATTAAAATAATATTGTTACTTCTGATAAGATTACATTACATATAACCTGCACTGACTTTCTCTTTCCTCCATAACATACACCATCACTGTATGGAAAAGGAAAACGACATTATTCTGATTTTGAATAGACCAAAACTTTTAAAACTTAATATCAAAACTAATGTCGTCTAAAAAGATACAACAACAATACTGAGACTAATAAATGTATAGTATTCTCTCAGAGGCAATTTCCAAATTTTTTACATCTCCATTATACCGAATATCTGGAATATAATTTGGCAAGAAACAAGAACAATATGAAATTTTAATGCTACCTAATTCTGTATCTCTTGAAATCTTCGCATTAAACTTTGAGATGGGATCCATTACAATTCAGATTAAATAGAAACGTATGCCTATTGTTTACAATAAATACAAAGCGAAGACAAACGCAAAGACAGATAAGAACATTTTTAGCGCATTAAATAGAGAATCCTCGTATAGTTAACTTTTGTAAGTCGTAATAGTAACACGGATTAACTAAGTACCGTCATACATCATACGTAAAGCGAGCTTAAATCCAAGTTTTCATTTTTAAAGTTTAAAAACTCGATCAACATTTGCAGCACAACTTTCCTCAAGATTGTTCCTCGGTAACTTCACAAACTAAACGACGACGCTTTATATTTTATATAAGTAAATAAAATACTCGTTTTAAGAAAGAATTGTGTACGACGGAATAAATCATTTTAAAAATGGATTTTGAAAATTAATTATTATAAATTTTAAAAATAGACTAACTACATACAAGTTTAATGCAAATTTTATTAGTAAACATTATATGAGTAAAAACCAAAACGTTACTTTGTATTTAGTTTTATTATGATTCAAGCCGCAAAGCCCGAAATTGTAAAGACTTTATGAGGTTTCTGTATTTAGCGTGTGATAAACCAAGTTTCCAGAGTGTATCCTTCTATTAAACAGTGTATGGAAACTTCTAAAATTTTCATAATCTCTTCTTTAGCTTCACATCAGCATTCAGTCTTAAGTCTAACAAAAACAAGATTAAAGAAATTAAAAACGACAAATTAATTTAAATATATAACTAAAATACGTGTATTTTTTTTAAGGCGTAATTTTTTTAGTATACTTATTGAACGCAGCTGGACTCGAGCCCGCGTCCAAGCGCTCTGACACGCTCGGGCTAAATAAATTGTAGCAAGAGGAACGGGTTCGAGTCCTGCTGTGTTCAATTTTTTATATATTTTCTAAAAATATTTTTCTAAGTGTGTGATTAACGCTATAAACTATCAAAAATAGTCTTCATATTCTGTTCAGATTTTTTTTTCTTACACTAGTCTTGTTCTAGAATGCCTTAAATTTTGCTACCCCGAATGTAAACTTAAATAGGCAGTCTTTTCATTTATTTTTCGAAATTCCATTACTTGAAAAGGCAGTTCTCTTTTTTTCTATCATATTTCACTGATACTTCCTTGCTTCATTCGCTTTAACTTGACGACACAGTTTCATTTCCAGTAATCGCAATAATTATAATATCCCACATATAATGCCCAAAGCGATAACGCAATTTTAATTTCCGAAACATTTCTTATACCTTGTCTTCCTACCTCTTCCTTCTCTATATCTAACTTCTACCTCATACGAAATTACCATACACAGGTAAAAGCGGCGGTTGTAGCTATTTACATATATTCGGAACCTTTTACAATTGTGAGTCTCCCTATTGTTCCCTTCGCAATACTCGAAGCTGAGGAAAATATTTTTATTGAAATTTTACTTGTTTGATTAATATTACTTAGTATTTTCTATAGCCATTCATTTCATTTATATTATTTTAATACTTTTGGGACCATATTACAAAAACACATACTCAATATCCTTACGTTACGTTACGCCGAGGCACATTATATCACCTCATTTATTTTCTATTCTGTTCTTTTCTATGAAAACCAATAATTATAAAAAATGAATAAAGGTAGAAAAAAAAATGATAAACAGTCGGTAAAACTATTCGAATTGTACTAAATACCTTCGTTTTGCCTTTCATCCACTCGAGAGTCGTTAATAAAGCCATCTGCACTATAATAGAGGCCATAATTACTGAATGGTAATACAAGGGGCTAATCAATCATCGTTACCATTCAGGTAGATGAATGACATTGTGGTTGCCTTCAGAGAACCTCATCGTATCGGTAATTGGGCTAAGATCAAGCAACGTTTGTATCAATATCTAACTAAAACATTAAGTAATAAATTCCTATAAATTACCAACTTATTTATTTATGGGTTCGAATAATGAACAGACAAATAAATTATTTATAAAGTATATAGCTATCAAGTATATATAGCTTTCTATTAATGTAATGTTTTTACATTAATAGAAAGCTCAACAAGCAAACCAAAAGTCGATTAGGCAAAATTGGAGAGAGTGCCTAGACACTTTGTTCTCTGCCTTTCTATCGACATAGACTAAAATTTTGAACGTTCCTGGATTTTTTTTGTGAAATATTAGTTTTTCTATAATTCGAATTAAATTATTATAAAAACAAATTGATATAATCAATTTCACTAAAGTAATCCAGTTATTTTATGACACTGTCCGATGTATCGTAATTGGTCATATATTATTTAATATCAACATCCTTAATAATAGCTTACATGTTGCATGCACGTTGAATGAGGTCTTACTGTATTGTAGTCTCCAAGTAACTCTATACGGTTCGATACAGAACAATGGCAATGTATAGAATGACGTCGTTACCCCACATGGATAAAAAGAAAACCTGTGATTAGTAACAGCAAAAAAAAATTCTTGAGACCATCCTAGCGCAATGGGATAGCATCTAATATTGATTGAAATTAGTTCTGGGTTCGATAATTTTATTTTTTCAAATTATTATATTTTGGTAAAACAGATCGTAACGTGGACTTCCGTCACTCTCTACAAATAATGTCTTTCCGGATGGAAAGTGGAAAGTTGAAAATCTTGACACTTCCTTCTTATGCAAGAAAAAATGTGAAGCTATTAAAATTTTTTAATTGTCTCATATTTTTAAATACATAAATTCCTGACATATAATTCCGTTTATAAGGAGATTATGTTATAGAAGCAGTAAATAACACAATTTTCGTCTGATGAAACAAAATGATAAAAATAATATGATCACTTTCACCATTCCATCATTTCACATCGTTTTCGAGTTTGTAATGTATAGCTATTCAATATATAGATTATAGCTTAACTTAGATGTGACCATAAATATTTATTATGGAAGTAATTGTTGTGCTATCATGATAACATATTATTATACTGTAATTTATAATATAATTTGGTTACATCAGTTGAAATTGCTGGTCGAAAAGTTAACCTCTTTGACAAGCATAATTTTTAAGAAAGATTGTAATTATATTGCTTGTATACATTTTATAAGCTAGGCTTCTAAATCATATATTATTTCAGAAATTATGACAATTCTAATCACAAATATCGATAAATCTACTATTTTCTTACATATTTTCGATGCTTTACATATGACATTTAAATTGTACCTGAAATTTTTAAAGTAAAACTTCTTTAAAATCGTCATTTGTATGACAAACCTAGGTATACAAACCTAGGTACAAGGATTTCGCCTGTAAAAGAGAGACATTATATACATACCCATATTATGCACTTTGACCTTACTTAATAATTATTATTTCATAATTGTTTTTGTGGCCCAGTGAGACTGTCCGACCACTCACAATTGTTATAGGTTCGATCACCAATAAGTGGAGCTATATATTTATTATTATATAACTTATAGATATTCATTTTCCCGTTCTGGTAAGACAAGGCACGGTGTTCAATTGCGCCACTCAACATACAATATGTTGAAATGGGGTGGTAATTAGTGAACATAATGTCTTAACATAGGACTTTTGTATTTTCATTTCCTGGCTTTGGTAACAAGGCAAAAACGCGGCGTTGAGTTCCGCCAATCAGCACGCGTTACCTCAATTCGACGGGAAATAGGGAACGGAGTGTCTTAACACTAGGTATGCAGTGATAGGATACAGCGTAGAGCTAAAAAAACATAGGACTCTTTCTATATATTCTGCTATGAGCAGAATAAGCGTGAAAATAAAAAAGAAATATTATAATGAATTTTTTAATTATCCTCCTCGGAGTTACTTTTACGGTACGTAAACTTTACACATTTTTTTTTTCAAAACCAGCCGTTCTTTAATTTCCACTTGAATTCAATACAATGCGTAATAAATATTGGAAGAGAAATGAAAATAATTAAAATATAATCATTTCATCGAGTAGTGAACGAACCCACAAAGTCAAAGTCAAAGTCAAATAATTTTATTCAAAGTAAGAAGTTACATGCTTCATTTTTTGAACGTCAAATAGTTTACCACCGGTTCACTAAATTTAATGCCTCAGACCTGAGAAGAACCGGCGCTAGAAACTCAGCGGGACTTCTTTTTTTTTTTCTTTTTTTTCTTAATTCAATGGTTTACAAATATTGATTGCTGACAATGGTACCTTTAAAATAGACTGGAGCGAGCATTTCATTCCCAAGGCCTGTTATCATTTATAAAATCACTAATTAGGTAATAACCTTTAACACACAAACGTCTTTTCACAGTTTTTTTAAATTGTGAAATGGAAAATTCTCGGACGTTTTCTGGGATCCTATTGTAAAAGCATACACACTGCCCCATAAACAATCAACCAAATCAAGTTTTTAAAGTCAAACATTATCCACTGCGTCACGACAACCTCGGTAATGTTAATTATTTAGATTTTCTTATTTATTATATTAAAATTTTTAAGAATTATCACTAAATAAATATATTTTATTTAAATAAGTATATTTTTTACAAAGCACTCAAAGCAAAAGTATCATTAAATTTTCAATGACCTAAATTGAAAACGACTGGCATAAACAACTTATAAATTATAATGAGAAACACCAAAGAAAATTGTTAAAACGGATTTCGTTATACTGTTTTACCTATTATTATCGTTGTTTCTTTATCTCGCACTCATTTTTTTCTTTTGTTCATATGATTATGATTTCTAGTCCTCTTTAACGTTATAATTGGTGTTTCTCTACTACGAATACGGTTCAATTTTTTTAGCTTCACGCTGTATCTCGCATATAGTAGAGAAGCCAGAGGGAACCATAGAACCTAGTGTTAAGACACTCCGTTCCCCACTTAAGGTATTGCTTGCTGAGTGGCGGAACTCAACGCCGCGCTTTGCTTTGTTACCAAATCCAGGAATGTATTTCAAAAACTTGTACTTAACCATTAACATTGAAAGTTTCTATATATTTACCAAAAGTTCTATGTGCAAAATAAATTTAAAACTTCCTTTATTTCGAACGAGCTCCCACGCCACATTATTAAATGGCTTACGCAACTTATTTCCTTTACGGGCCATAAAATCAAAAATGAAATATATATTATCGTATATTCTTAGATCGCCATACTATATTATCTGTTTATTTTGTACTACTAACTAAATTCGGAATTTTTGTTAAAATAATTGAAAAATAAAAGAAATTATACATGGAGAAGATTTAAATAATATTACGAACAGCGCTTGGATGGTGTCAAGCTCTACCCACTAAGCCACATTCTGCCGTGACAAAACCCAAAAGGCAATAGCTCCAAAAAAATAATTTACATACACATAACAGTTTTGTACAGGACTTAAATCTGTTTATAACCCCATCGTTAAATTAGCACTTATAAGAATAAGACACTATGAAACTTTATTTAATTACTTTAAAATAACAATTCATAAACAAAAAGTATATTCTTATTAATTATTAAGTAGATTACTAATCTACTTTATTTCAATAATGCTATTAGCAAAGCTTTTTAATTACATTTCAAAAAATGTAATATTAGTCGATTTTCGAAAAATAATGAAAAATCTTCATCGCCTATACAAAAGGCAATTCGTTGTTCGTGTTAGTTAAGTAACTTCGATAAAAAATACTACGCGGTCGCTATCAGCCTCTTTAGATTTAATACGAGATACTAAATAAGTTTTTGACCGTAAAAATTGGCCTTAATATCAAATATACATATATTTTTAAAATGGATTTTCAATTTGGACTTCAGTTAATCACGTGGTTATTGTACACGCGATACTTACTTATTTAACTTTTACGAGTGCCCACGTTGACGCGTTAACAACGCGTTGATTTTAGCAATATATATGTCACTTTATATAAACATGGATTTGTTTTGTTAATTTAATATACTATTTATGCATTATTTAAAAAAAAACGTTAGCATTCTGCACTTGCACTTCTCTATATATACTATAAGTGTGCCAAATTTCATGCTCCTCCGTCCGCGTAATTTTCGTAAAAAGGGGTCCAAAGTTTTTGCTTCACGTATTTATATACAGATTATTGGTTTCATTTTAAGCAAGTATGACAAGCACCGGCTTATGAAAATAATATGATATGATAAACGCGATGTTTATGGTTTCGATCACGAGTCGGGAGTACGATTATATTCAAATTATTTTCCTTTTCCCATAGGACAAAGGTTTCGTAATGTCAAACAATCGAAAATGTCTCGAATTAGGCCAGTCAAGTCAAAATTTCTAAGAATTGATTGAATTATATATTAACATAATTATCAAAATTATAGGAACTACATTTTAGTATGTATGATCTAATACAGTAAAAGAGAAACATTAAACGCTTAATGAATCCTCAAATATATAGCTCGCCTTGCATTTAAGTTTTGTGAACCGTATATTCACACTCAATTTACTTCGTAGACTTATTTTGATACTCGAGTATATTTTTAACTTAATATATACGCATATACATAACAAGCGTATCGCGTTCATTTATATTTAACGTAATAATTAAAGGGAATTTGACCAGAAAATTAATTTCATTATCTATTTTATAATAAATTATTCTATTTATGATAAAACTCCAGCAATCATGGATACACCCATGCACTAGGCCCATCGCATTTACCAAAGGAGTTTGGTAAGTGCGTAGGACTTACGACCCAAGTGTACGTGCAGGCCGAGATCTTTTACTAGATTATAGAGAGATTCGCTGTTGTACCTCTCGCGCGCCCTACCTCACCGCGCGTGAAATAGCTCCAAAACTTATTTACCTGATCAGTTTGTTGTTAAGTTCGTAGTACTTGTACCATAAACCTTGAAATGGTGATCTCTAGGAATTTTTGTTTCCACACAGAACTGTAAGTTAATCAGGACTACGTTTTTTTACCTTATAGAGTTTAGTACAATACACTAGGGTTAAAGCCTGGAGGATTCATGTAGGTAAATTTTCTATGCAATGCAAACGTGGGCATTGCTGGTAATAAAATAAAAATATAAAAAAAACTTTGATGGTTTTTGGCCAGACATAGCCTACATATATATAATATATATATACATATATATATATATATATAGCATAGCACTCTTTCTTATATGTATATGCCTGTATATATATATATATATGCTTATGTATATATGCTCAGCAGCAACTTAGCCTTAACTCCATATATATGTATGCCCTCACATAAATATAAATATATATATATATATATATATATCTTTCATATATAAATATATATAATAATATATATTACTATTATATATAATAATATGTTTATATTAAATAAAAAAACTGGTCATTTTCTAAATGAATACTTTAGTACATTTAGATTTATTTTTCATCAAATTTCGCCATCTTACTGCTCTCATAGTTTATTCTTTATAACTTCTGTCAAACTTAAGTTATATTTTCTATTTAAACAGACAGTCGCTATTTGAAAGAAATATTACTGAAGTATGAAACTCTCTGAAATAACATCAATTTAAAAGTAAAATTAAGTAAATATTTATGAAATCTATGTAAATATAAATATTTATAAAAATAAAACAAAGTAGTATTGAAGAACTACTATATTCACACCTTAGATAGGCTTTATTTTCCTTTAATGATATTAGAAAAATAAAATAAGCATGATACATAATTTAAGGCCATCAGCGTATGGCTATAAATAAGATGGTTGTGAGTTTGATTTCCGCTTTCTCCGCTCTGGCAAGACTAAGCCCGGTGTCGAGTTCCGCCACTCACAAAAATGTCTCGAATTCGCGCGGGAGAAAAGCGAATGAAATGTCACTAGTTGCTCCTTGAATACCCATATAATATAAAACATGAAGCTACATAATTTGTTACATAATGTAACACCGACAAGTTTGTTACAAGAAATGCAAATGCAGATATAATTATTACTCGTATAAAACGTGAACTAAGTCAAGCTTTCAATACCACTGAACTATTCATTCAATAGTTTGAAAACAATGGGCTTTAATATATTGTTATATTGCTAACAAACGTCAAATACAAGGAGTAACCGAGAACTGTTGTACAACAGCTCTCATTTACTACTCTTTGTGGAGCAAAATGAAATACTAACTGAAACAAATTGAGTGGAAATAAGCCGACTCCATTAATCAGAAAAAGTAACTGTAGAATGCTTAATGGCTATTGTCCATCTAGTTTGCATGTACTCTACTTTATAATCGATTTATCTGGGTGATTAAATTTATATATTATATTATAACCGACTTCTAAAAAGGAGGTTATTATATTCGACCGTATGTTGTGATTTTATCATGTTTCGGAAAATAATAAGTCCTAAGCTATTATTCAAGTAAATAGTTTATTTTGCAATGAAATAAGACATCAGTCTTATTATATCAGTTATTTTTGTTTCTATTTTCTCTTGTGTGAAATAAAGTCTATTCTATTCTGTTCTATTCTATTCTATCAGTTTGATTGCTTTTTTTTACATTCATTTATGAAATAACGAAGTGATTATTGTTGAATTTGACTATAGTTGTATCATTATTTTTACCATGGAATTATTATTTATGTAAATAATTTAGGAAAAAACGCTAAATTCGTTTTTTCCTTTCATTTTCATTTAATATTGAGTATTGTTTTCGCATTTAATAATCTAATAATCTAAATAATTTTTAACATAGACTAATTATAAATAATTGTACCGGAAGAAGTCACTGTCTAGCGTTCTTCACATGTAAAATATAAATACTCGACCATATTTCGGTCGCGGATTCTATGGACGATCGCGATACTGAGAACATTAACGAGTTGTATTGTATAAGCATTGATACTTCATTAGACTTGTAATCAGTTTAAGTACGAAATATAACTTTTTAATCTTTAGTTTTTTATTACATGTTACCGCATACATTTTGTTAGGTGGTAGGAGGTTCGTCCTCCGACTGGCTCGCGACCACTATCATGTCAAAGACGAACCGCCAAATATCTTATGATGTGTTCCGGTTCGATGGCATGTAAGCCAGGTTTTCCCCTTTCCCACCCATCCTTTCCCCAAAATCTCTTGTGTTGTAGATGTTCATGGGCGAAGGTAACCACTTACCATCAGGCGGTCCTTCTGCTCGTTTGCCATCCGGTATCCATAAAAAAAAAAAAAAAAAAAAAACTGAAGATTAAAAAATCTTCAGTTTTTTATTACATGTTACCGCATAATTTTTTGCTGCATGAACCAATTTTGGTTATACTTTTTTCATATGATATGTAATGTTTCTGATTTGAACATATTAAAATTAAAATCCCAATACCAATTAATTAACGGTAACTATTTTTGAGTTATTCATAATATTTGTATTTTTTTGTGTATTTTCTAAGAAATCGGTTTTCATTTTTTTTAATTCTAATATATATGATATAATTGAACACTTCAAAAGATTTCATATACATATTTTCATCGTCTTTTCGTTTCATATGTATTGGAATAAAACTTGAAACATTGCTTGGAATGATTGTTCCATATTTTAAATCCTGAAATCCTGCCTCGGCTGTTATCTCTTCGTCAAGTCAACGTCTAAGAACTGAGACGGAGAGGCTTATACAACGGATTTGGATAATAATTTGGAATTTTTATCTAAAAATCACAATAGAAAGTATCGTTTGATCCTTCAATTTAAAACAAAGATTCACTAATAAAAATACAATGTATTGGGAATTCTGAATATTTATTAATATTTTAAAGATTTTAGAATTCAATTTCCGTAGTTGTTGTTTTTAAATAAATTTATTAGCACATTTAACTTACACAACGTTACGTTCTTTACTTTCCGAACTTAACGCATATTCTTGGCCTATCTGTTACTTTATAAAATATCCACCATGTGTAATTCGAACTTATAATATAGTGTACAGTCAGTGTAATATCAATTTTATTATAGCAATGTCAATGAATACAAAATAAAAGCTAAATAAGGTAAAGGTTTAGGAAATTAAAGCTCATTAGCTAAGTGACAAGTCACGTTGGCACAGAGGACAATGTCTGTAAAAGTAATGATTGTGTTCGATCCCCACATAGAGAAAAAAATATATTTAAGTTATTTTTACTCCTCTCCCACCCTGGGTTCACCTTCAAAGCATGTTGCCGAATGAACGTCACCATTCCGCCATCTCAATGCGCAATGGTTTCTAATTCAGGCGGAAAGCGGAGAAAAGAGTAGAGTCTTGATACTTGATTTGCCTATCAAATTTTGACTATGACAGTAAAATAATCTAGTACCATTTCCTAAACTTCCTCTATGTACATATATCTATACAAAAGCTGCAGCATTCGTGTTAGTTAGCAGCCCCTTGAGTATTATTTGACAAAACCCTTCTTGTGGTAAAGATTATCTTCTGCCTTGACCTTATATACATCACATATGTCTTATTCTTGCTTACATATACTGTCAGTTTCTGCTAATTTTTTATTTGAGGTATGAATTCATTTCCAAATTTAAAAGAAAATAAAATTTTGCTGTATAAAGTCATGTAAAATGGTCGTATTTGGGAAAAATCATAAATTCCATTCCCAAAGCAAACAAAGTAATTTGTAGGTAGATGTAATAACGAATACATTTAAGTTATTGGTTTTGTTAAAAAAAATGGAAGGAAAAATAACACAATAGGTGCATTGTTTGAAAATACACTATATAAAATAAGAACAAGAAGTATGATTAGATCGCAACTAAAATACCTAAAAAATTATACTTAATTATCAATATATTAAATACATTTATAAATCCCCAAAGTAGCAATTTCACTATACTATTAAGATACCAAGGACGTGTATCAAATAGCACTTACTTGGAGCCAGTAAAGTTTTCGAGTTCTCGATAGAATATTTTACACGAATTTCCTATAAGTTTGAATCATTTCTAAGGAATAAAATTTACGTTATAGATTATATTACATCTAACTAAACTTTAATAACTTAACTTCAGTTATCACATAAGCATATAAATAGATATCGATATCGATATGGCTAGTGTTACTTTCGTTGATATCATCGATCCATTCCTAAGAAATCAGTTTTATTTAAAGGTTATGTATTTTTTTATTACAAAACGTTCCTTTGGAAAGGATTTTCTTGACCATGTAAGATACAGCACTATTATCAACAATTTTTAAGCTTTAATTGGACATTATACTATTTTCCACATAGAGTGACCTATACCTGCTGTTTAACAGGACTGGAGAGGTAAACAAATCCTAATCGGACTCATCTTTATATTGATAATAATACAGGATTACGTATTTTTTTTTGATTAAGTAAAATATTATAAAATATTAAAACACTGGCTATCTATACTCACCAACATAACATACTTATATGATTTTCTCAAAGTCTCATTCATACAAAACTTGGAGAATGACTGTCGAATAATTTGGAAACTTTTCTCTTTAGGCTCTCTCCCAGTGACTCGTAGATTTATAAATTTTCAAGTACACAATATGTAATTTATTTGTTTCTTATAAAGACAACTCACTTTCTGGATTATCATTACATTAGACGACCGCTATGATTTTGGCAATCGCTATCGACTTATTAAGTAGCTGTTTTGTGGAGCCTCCATAAAGAGATATTTAAATTAAAAATAAAAGTTATTTTATCTTCTTCTTCCTAGCATTTATCCCGGCTAGCCAGGGTCTGCTTTCCTACTCAACCTACTCCACTTTGCACGATCTTCTGCATCACGGGTGGTTAGTCCATTGGCTACAGTAAATTATTTTTTTTTTAGCTTCACACTGTATCCCGCATATCTGCTATATGCAGAAGAATGACAGGCAAAAAATAGTAGGCAGAGGGAACCTAAGAACCTAGTGTTAAGACATTCCGTTCCTCATTTTCACTTTTTTGTTTCACTTTTATTATTTAAAAAATAGAGCATACATATTGCAGCAAACGAAATAAATGGATTTCTTGGATACTGACAGATTAATAACGATGGGCTTAATTCTTACTGTTTTTATCTCGACACAAATAAATGACCTTTCAACCTTTTTAACGGTAAGCTATTACGACTACAATCGATTTGAAAACATAAAACAAGAGTCAAGAGCTCTAAATTCTTGTATGTAAACTTGTATATGTCGGCGACATATTAGTATATTGTTGTACAGGATCCATTTTCACAATTAAAATGCAGATTAATAGGTCTTAGTTTATTTTCAGAATGGCTATGTTATTT
Organism: Philaethria dido; assembly: GCA_033558755.1. NCBI lineage: Eukaryota > Metazoa > Arthropoda > Insecta > Lepidoptera > Nymphalidae > Philaethria > Philaethria dido. The sequence goes on from JAKGSA010000554.1 coordinate 46,688, forward strand.
CTATTATTTGTTTTTATAATATTTATTACAAATATATTCTTTAATATTCAAATACAAATAGATGCGTGGAATATGGAAACCGAAGCGTGTTAACTAAATAAATCTTAGAGTTTATATACATAGTAACTAGGTGGGGGTTTCATGAGAAACTTAAAAAATAGACCATAATAACATTTAAAAATAATGTGATCTTAACTTACAAGGGCTGCTTTCAAGTGCTTGAAGAATGCTAGCTTATCGACAAATAACGTACAAATATAAATATTATTTTAAATAGTAAGTGGAGAGTTGTCAAATATACTTTAATTTATGGAAACATAAAAATGCAACGCAGATGACAATTTAAGTGTCACTCTATATTGCGAACATTTTAAACATTTTACTAACTTTAAGTAATGGAAATATGCATCTTAAATATAATCAACAATTTTAAAATAATAAAATCATTACATATTGATTTGCGCCCATATATACCTACGTACTTTTTAATCGACTTCAATTCGACTATATTTTTTGTGTGTTACCGCCATAACTTTTTATTGGGTGAACCAATTTGGATGAATCTTTTTTTATATAATAGATAATGCTTCTGATGGGTGCACCATTCAGATTTAGTCAAGTCTGTGGAAAAGTTTTTGAAATTTCTAATAATTTTACTCTAAAGTCGGTCCCCTTTTTTGTTAAAATTTTAATTATTTTTTTAGCTTTACGCTGTATCCCGCATGTAGCAGGGTAGGCAGAAACCACCTGAGAATCTAATGATAAAACACTGCGTTCCCCATTTCTTTTATTCAAATATATTAACTACACTACAGTAAAATATATAAATATTTTAAATATAATGAAAATATTAAGTCTATACATATTTACAAAGGAGAATCAATAAAGAAAGGATCAGGATTTAACGTAATCTGATATTATAAGGAGTAGCTTTCCAAACGTTGAAGGTTTTGTGTTCGGCATCAAAATATAGTATTTCATCGGATAATAGCTGTACATAAATATCGTTTATGACGTGTTATATTATTATAGTGAAAAGAAACAAATATTTATTTTTATGTCAACCATTTTTAGTATATTTGTGTTGGAAGCTAAAATTGTTATATATGTTTGTAATATTTTCTTTATTAATTTGATTAGTTACGACAAGTGATAGTTTTAACGTAACTTAATTGTAGTATTACATATATTCCGTATAATGAAATATAAATCAAATTATATAAATATCTAGTGTCTTAATTTCAATGTCCGTGTATTTAGTACAAAGTCCTATATTATTCTTTATATAGGTCGAAGTCACGTTAGATAATTGAAGTAAACATTACCGCATATACAAGATATATTTTTTATTTTTTTTTTTATTTTTCCTAATGAAGAAAAAACTCCTTAGCATTCGATGGATTCACCGTGCCAAGCCCATTGCATTACAGGGGAGCTTTGCCTGGGACTTGTGAGCCAAGTGTAAGCCTAAGAAGCTTATAAATATATATAAAATAAAGGTAAAAAATAATATCTATAATAATTTCACATTTAGTTGACGCTACATTCAGGATAATAATTTAAAATTAAATTTTTTCACATATAATAAAATTTATAGGCCCATTTATATAAAGACATGTAGGGTGGCCCGAGAATTCCTCAGAACGGAAGATTTCATTTAAAAATATATATTTTTATTAGTTCCATCCTTTCTCCTAGCATGGTAAAAAAATGATAGTTTTTAGTAAAGATGTCAAAATCATCAACTTCATATAAGAAGATAAGAAGTAAGTCAAAATACCGTTGCTATACTTTCTTACAATAATATGTTTATTGTTTACAAATAGATAAATACAGGACAAGCTAACAAAAGTGTATTACGATACGAATTGTTTTCTTATTTTTTTGAAAATCCACAGAAATAAGAGCCAAATGAAATTTTATTAACCATTTATGTATGTAAAATTGCACGTCCTGCATGCGCTGACCTGCAAATGCAATTTTTCTACACAAAATTTCAACATCCAACTGCGTTCCTCTGAGACATGAGGAGCAGGCGAACATGTAGGTTATACCAATCTACTATTTTTAGATATCATTGTTGTAACTTTTTTAATTATACAAGTAATAAATTAATACCTAATTATTTAAAAGAAATTAAGGATCATTTTCGTAATATGAATATTTATTTAAAAGTACAACAATTGTTATGTAGTAAGGAATCATATGTTTTCTTCTAACAAATATAAGAAGACATGCCCATGCATTGGATGCCATTGTTTCTCTCATCCCCATAGATGAGAGAAACTATGGCAAAAATCAAATAATATTAATCAAATAATATCAAATAATATAATAAGGCAGAATACTAATTAGTATAATCATAACTTTAAAATATGACATATCACCTTCCTATAACATGATTTCTATTGGAAATTAACTAAATCACTATTTTATTCTACAATCAATATTATCATTGCAACTCGAAGAATAATAGATATAGTGGAAGCAAGCCTTAATTAACTTTCCTCTTCATATTAGCGTTATCATCAAATGACGTCTAATATTTGTACCCGACGCATCTGCCTCTAATTCCTATGTCAATAGAGACATGCTTGTCGAGATTAAAATAAAGACAAATAATTATTTATTAATTATAATTAATCTTTCTAAGATACACGATGATTTCTTGTGACTCCTTAAATAAAAAAAATATTTTTTTTTTAAATCACAGTTTTTATTTCAAATTGATTGTGATATAGGTATACATAATTTTAAATCGATTGCAATTTGAAATCGATTGATGTTTAAATTTCATTATATATTCAACACTTGTATGGAAATACTACTTATTTTATACAAGAACATATTTCATACCTAACATTGTTTTGTCTACAAATCGATGTCACAAATATAGTCCGCCACTTAGCATTATTATTTATTATATTTTAATTTATATTATATTTTTTGTTTTCATATCTACATATATTAAGTTATTCTATCGTAAGGAATATGCAAACATCTTTTGAAATCAATTTTATCATTCCTAAAAGACACTTGGCAAAAGTATCGGTCCTTTTAAAGTGGGGCCTTATTGTTCTAACGTAAAACCACTATATTTGGATATATTGTGGTTATATTTCTAGCTTGTAGTTCAGTATAAAGTTAGGTTCCTTTTTTGGAACCGCTTACCTTCACTGAAAGGCAGGTATAAAGGGACTTGCGTATACCTACGCAATGTCCCTTTATAACTGCCTCTATTAATGTAATGATTCTTTTATAGTCAACATGTCCATTAGGTATAGGTCAAAAAGATAATTTCCAAACACATAAAACATCATTTAATCATTTAAAATTTAAGTAATTTAAATTACTCATGTATTCTAAAACATTAATTACACTTTTCTTATATAAAGCTTGAGCTGATTCTATACCACCATCGTCACATGTATTTTTACTCGGTACAACCTCACCGTTTTCTAATCCAAAAAATAATGAAAAACCCATAAAAATTATAGACAAGCTATAAGGAGCTACTACTATCATATCATAATTTAAATCATTCATAGAATATATATCACTAAGTCCATTGTTTTGCAGAATAAAATGTAATTCATTTAAATAAACCTGGAGAAAATACTCGTGATGCTGACGTAGATTCGCTATTTCAACGTTTACGACAAGGAATTGAATTATATCTTGTGCTGGTGACATTATTCTTGACTTTTGAAAATCCAATACACAAGCTTGCATAGGTTTCTCGTTCTGAAAAGTAAAGATATATTTGATCTATACTGTCACTTTAACTTATCCTATCGAACAATTAAAATTAAAGTAAATCCATGCGATGGTTGTGGTTTCAAGTCCCACCCAACCGAATATTTTATTGTTAATTAATTTAAATGTCTACCGTTCTATTTTTTTTTTTTTTTTTTATGGATACCGGATGGCAAACGAGCAGAAGGACCGCCTGATGGTAAGTGGTTACCTTCGCCCATGAACATCTACAACACAAGAGATGTACTAGATGCGTTGCCAACCTAGAGGATACAGATGGAAAGGGAGGATAATGTGGTGGTTCCGATAGCGGACTACTACATTATCCTCCC
>JAKGSA010000554.1:50876-217064 GCA_033558755.1 Philaethria dido
ATATTTGGCGGTTCGTCTTTGACATGATAGTGGTCGCGAGCCAGACGGAGGACGAACCTCCTACCACCAAACACACAATACACTATTGAAACAGAGTGCTGTTCTGAGTTTCACCACCCTCCATACAATATGCAATAAAATAAAAAAGAGTGAAGTAATTACTAAAATTGTATGAAGATAAAAAATCATAAATAAATATTTTATTCCTAGTACTTACCTTATATCTAAATAATAGATTTTCTCTCCAGAAATCTCCGTGACCGTATATTAAATATCTGACATCGGAAGAAGCATGATTTACGTTCGAAGCGAGATCTTTTTCTAAACTCTTCAAAAACTCTTCGTATACAGTACCAACAAACAAATGAGTATGTTTCTTCAGAGTATTCTTTATATAAACATAATATAGCTCTGGATGCGTTTCCGAATAAGGTTTCATTATTTCTTTATTAAAATCTTTTCTCTTCTCCTTATAAATAATTGACAATGCATGAAATTTTGCCATGGCTTTCAAAGATATGATCGTATGTTCCACGTCTAAATATTTAGATTTTTCATATCTTCTAAATCCCTTACTTCTCATATCACTTAAAACTAAGACCTGCTTTTCCTCCTCTAAGCTAGTGTATAAACATTCAGGGAAGAATTCATTTAAATTTATATTGGTTAACGTTTTGTAAATAGGAATCAAAGTGGTATAGGTATATATTTCAACTTCATAATGTTGCTTCATGACAATTTTCAATTGTTCAACGATATTACTAGGTGCAAATTTGACAAAAATAGGTGTTTTTTCTTGCCTCTCTTTTTCAACTAAAGTAACTGGTACAAGGACGCCAAAATAATTTTCAATACTGTCACTCAACTGTTCTCGTGTATAGGTCCATTGTTTTAAGCTCAAATATTCCGCTACATGTTTCAGTATATCAGCTAAGCGTCCCTCCATTTTTAGGACGCTGTTACCAGCTTCACCTGTATCTATCAATCAATCTATATAAGAAAATGTTCCAAAGTTATTTTGGTCCACTTTCCCTCTACTTTGCATGGAAATTTGCACACATGTCCGGATTCGATGACAATTCAATATTTTCGTATCATGTACTGATATTCTTGGCGAGGATGACGAGAAAATAATTCTTAGGAATTTTCTTTAAGTTTATTTTTAAACTTCCAGATAAAAAATTATTTAAATAAATAACATAAATACCAATTTACACTTTTCACCACTCTGACATTGCCGTAATAAAAAAAATGAAGTGATATTTAATTGTAGTTTGTTGGTTCTTACAAAACGCGCAGGCACTCTTTGAGCACTGTATGATATGTCAACAAGCAGTGCTATTTATGCACCAAGTTTTCTTGTGTTATCAAAAATCAACTCGTTACATAATGCGAGTGCAATTAGAGATTAATCCATTTCAAAACAATTATATTAATTACTGTCCTTATATTGATTAAATAACACACTAATGACTAGTTCGAAAAAAGTATTTATTGAATTAACTTCAATTTTTGATTATCTGTAGACTATGTAATAATTAAACTTTAATACTTTCACTAAATTCAGGCCACTTGTCATTTATGTAAGCAATAATATCAATAACTGGGCAAAAAGTTGGCGACCGATGTATGATAAATATGTATAAAATAATGTTAAATCTGAATCTGATCTGAAAAAGCATTTAAAATGTTAGAAATATACGCGTTACGTAAGTATGTACAAATAATATTTGTTATAGATATTTAAAATTCATGACTATACTACAACAATAATTACAACTATATTGCTAGATTGTTTCATTCCCTAAGCAACTTCATCTTCTCCTAATGAATAACCACAAAATAGCATAAAAAATTCAAATAACACGCTTAAAAGTATTTTCTAGTTATATCCTTAACATCCTAACAGTTTTTGCCAGGTTCATGCTACAAAAATAGAGAAGAGAAGAAACTCTTTAGCAATCTATAGATTCGCGCGTCATCGCTACGGACTTGATACAGAACGGGTGCCAAGCTCACCGTGATGCAGAGAAAAGAGTTCGGAGCAGAGCCTGGGACTTGCAACCCAAGTGTAAGCTCAAGGCCGTTTAAATTGCGCGTTATCGCTCGCTTTCACTATCAAAGTTCCTTACTCTACTCAATCCAATTGGAATAGATTCATTTCTAAAAATAAACAGAAAATAGTACTAGACGAGTATTACAATAGACTATAGAGGAATTTCGCTGATATACCCCTCTCGCCTACCTCTACACCGTAACTCGTAACAAACTCTAAACCTATTCCTAGTCCACATTGCTCACAAGTGTGCAAATTTCCAAGCAATCGGATGCTTAGATCAAAATAGCGTTCTATAAAAGATTGTATTATTTTGATAAACAATGAATGGTTTTATTAATTTATTAAAATATTTAACCAATAATAACTAATTTATTTGAAGCTACTCGTACCTAGTTCGATTCCGTCATAAATACCATCTGATGATGATGTCCTCCTAGACGTATCCGTCGACGGCGACACACTGATTTGCCAGGTATCATGCGCGCGAATATGTTATAGTACGTAAGTGTGTGCGCATACACAGACGCACTCTCTCGTCCACTCGTTCCTTATTCCAATAGAACGGAGTGCCGCTACGATCAGAGGAACGATTGGATGCAGTGTCTGGCCGACGGTAACTGCACGCGCCCTCTACCGTCGCCATACCATCATAAATACCATCTAATTATAGACACAAAATCACTCTCTTCTCCTAACGATATAAATTAAAATGCGATGTATGCGACTTATGCTAACCGTCTCTCCTGTAAAGTAAAATGAAAGGATAAATAAATATTCAAAAAAACAAATATACTTTTTTATATATCAATCATAATCTTTCACTATAGTCACATTATGTGGTTAAATTATCTGGAAAAATATTAAAATCAAATAGAAATGCATTTAATTGGAACAAGTCATCGTATCTAAATGATTATTGTTTGTTTATTGCATTCCAACCACTTCCTTTGATAAGTATTGTAAATAAATAAATAAATAAAAGCGATATCGAGAACCATTTAAATTGTATAAATGTGATACTACGAGTATGTATATTTGCTGACATAGTTTCTGTCTAGAAAAACTTAAATAATATTTCATAGATATTATATAATCCAATTCTTAGTATTAAACGGATTTTTTTTAGCTTCTCGCTGTATCCCGCATATAGCAGGGTAGGCAGAGAAAAACTGAGAACCTAGTGTTGACTCTCCGATCCCCACTTTCCGTCGAATTGCGGTATTGCGTGCTGAGTAGCGGAACTCAACATCGCTGTTTGCCTAGTTACCAAACCCAACAAAATACTAAACTCAAATCATAAAAATCACGACACTATTTAAATTTAAGGATAACCTATTTGCAAAATGAAATTGGACATATTTTGTCTTAACTGCTTAGTTTAAGGTGATTCAATACTTAAGCCGTTGTATTCTACAAAACTTTTATCTATAAGTTTGTCTCTAATTTCCTTGAAATAAAAAAATCATTGTCAAAAAGTGACATATTTATTTTAATATTCCAAAGAGATTTTCATCTGTAATTGTCTAGAGTTTTCTTTGAATCTTTATTTAAAAGATCTTGTAGATCTTGATAATACTTTTAAAATGAATGAAGCAAGAACAAATTGCAAAAGTTGTGTACAATTAAAAAACAACGTTCCTTGACAATCTTTGTACTATATTTTTTTTTTATTAAGATTAGATTGTATCCTTAAAAATGATTTTTTTATTTATATAAAACTACAAATACTTGGTCCCGTACCTTCTTTTGTTTTGTTTTTAACTGTATGTTAATATAAATCGTAACTATAGGGGAAATAAGAACATGATTTCGATGGAGGAAGAATATGTAAGGCATTTATTTAAGATGGGTGAAACCGCAGCGTCGAGTTCCGCCACTCAAATCGCTACGTCTCTATTACCGACGGAAAGCGGAGAAAAGAGTGCAAGCGGAAACAATATAAAGCTAATTTATTTATTTAAGATTGTAATCAGCGGATAACAACTGCATAGATAAAGATATCTATGTTACAGAACAACATTCATTGGAAATGGAATCCCAGAAAACAACCACAATATTGTACGTGATATTTTGTTAAATCACGAATATTAAATCGTATAAACCTCGTTGAGGATTAAACGTTTTAAATTTAAATATATGCGAAGGTAAAATGAACTGTTTTAGTGATTTTCCACTTTACGTCTCGCTACAAGTAAATTTCATTTGGGATTTCCCAAACGGAAAATAAAATGTGCAAATTGTAATGGGGAGCGACGACACGCAAGGGTGCAAATTGGAAGATTGTTTGCGTAAACTCGTTTTTTAAGATATAACGAATTTTTACAGTATTTGATGTATGTCAAATTTATTGTTAATACGTAAAACAAAAGAAATCACGCTCTGATTTGCTTTCAGTGTTATTATAGAGGAATGCTGAATCATATTGACATTGTTTTCTTTTTAAGATGCTTTTATTAGCTCGTCAATCTATACGTGTTTTGCCCCACTTCTCAAGTGTCTTAATCTGATAACATTGTTATTAATATTTTCATATTACCTGATGTCCTTGGTCCTTAGGCAGAAAATGCATAGAGGTAAGTCACCGTATTCACTTATCAATTCAATATATAGTACGTGACACGGCCAGACCAACAGTGAAGTAAGCCGTAGAACATCATTATATATTTTTTTTCTTCCTAAGCTAATTTATTTTTATAATTAAGTTTATATTAAAAATATACTTAAATGTATAAAAAAAGGTATTAAAAAAAATTCAAGCTATAGGAAATATTAAAATGATATTCTCGAAAAGCAGAAATAGTATGAAAAAGTTAACTTTAGTTTTCCCTTTATCATGGCGTATTTTCTGTAATAAGTAGACTTTGTTGGGCGTAAGAACAATATTATTTAGGAAGTTTCTTTAACAAACATCACATTCCCCTAATGACTTTTTCATCGTTCAACCTCAATCCCAATAATATGACATAGTAACATAATGAATGAAAGAAAAATAATATTTATGCGTATTTTTATTCACAATTTTCGTTGTTAAGTCAAATTATGTTAACTTAATTTAAAATTACCCTCGAGAGACCTTGTATAATATTAAACTCATACGCTCAACCCTGAAGTATATTTTTACTACAATAAAACAGTTAAAACAATGTGTCTGTATATTGAATGTAGTTTGACGAAATATTTTTTTATAATTTAATAAATTGGGTTTTTTTACTATTAAAAAAATAGTAATAGAATATATCTATGATTTTTAAAAAATTGTGTATTTGTTTGGTTCTAAGGTACCAACAAAACTTTAAAAATTTGAAAACCACCTTAACAAAGTTCTTCATCGTTTCTTTTTAAGGTAAAAAAACCTTCATTCTTTTTCCCGCCCAAACTTCTACATTTGCATTGTTGAGTTCAACTGTGCTACATTATAATACTAATGGATGAACGATAACAAAATTTTTATATTTTGTATAATTTAAAGTATTCATTACACACTTAGGAAACGAAAAACATTTTTAGAAAAGGTACAAAAATTTGAAAGCAGTGGGACCTGAACCCGCGCCTCTTGGAAACCGTTAAAGCGCTCTGACTACTAAGCCATGCGGTCTAATACAGCCACGTCGTAATTTTTATTAATAAATAGACAACAAGCATATAAAAAATATATACGTTTTCAAAATCAACATTTTATTACTTAGTATATCATCTTAGCATATATCAAGTTATATAAGGATATTACTTGAAAATGTACAAACATAACACTAATCTCAAGGCTTTCTCAGTGATCCCTTTGTATAACAGAATTCTATTAATTAAAGTTGTCTTTTAGGACGTATTAATTTGCTCATTGTATACGAATCCTGTAAAAGAATCGAAGCTTCCTAAGAAGTTGTATTCGAAGTAAACTTGTACAAGTAATCTTGATAATGGTTGATTTAGAGATCTTTGATCCTAAAAGGAGCATCCAAGTGACGATTGTCGTGAAAACGATACTTTTTCAAGGTTTTACATAGTTTTGATTGTTTATGCATGACTTGAATAAAAGTAAGTGTATATTTTTATTTAAATGTTCTAAAATTATACAAAAATTAATAATATCGAAAAACTATCCTGGCTCTGTTCCAAGCTCTAGATTTTAAAATATAAGCGCCTCTAACCGGACTGCTTAAATAACTGCTTAAATAATAATAAATACAGCGTTTGGTTGCACCGTCATCCTAAACATGCACTGGGACTTTAAACAGAAATAAATTTATTATAAGATAATAAAATTTCTAAAAAAATTTTCTGTGGCTTCGTCTAATCGTAAATGTTCTTAATAAAGATGTAGTAGCTCATAGGGGACGAGCTCTACTGAGACATACAATGTTAATGAAAAGATTCACAAAATCACAGACCTCCCTAGAAGTGTGACTAAGAGCGTTAAATCGGACAATCGAGTTCAAAGGACCGAACAAAAAAAAGAACAGAAAAATTCCATGACTCTTTCCATTTACAGGTGAATAGCGACATTTAAGTAGTTGAATTTAAATTTGAACATGACGTCTAAAGTACTCGTGCTGTAGTAGATATATATATATATATATATATATATATATATATATATATATATATATATATATATATATATATATATATATATATATTTTTTTTTTATATATATATATATATATATATATATATATATATATATATATATATAGCTATAGTAGTGCTTATAGACGATCTCTGCTAATATAATTTCAAAGACTGTAGAAAGCTCATCTTTATATTGGAACTGAAACAGACAGACATAACTAAGGTCATGCATAGTAGGCAATAGATTTCAAATAATGCAATTTTCTCGTAGCGAATTCAATGCAATCGTATTACGTGATACTGCCGACAAATGTTGCTACGTGACGGCATCAGAGCTATATTAGATTTACGTGCCTTTACAAATTTCAACTATCTTGAATGAAAAAGTTTATTTGCATGAAACGTTAAAAACCAAATGAAAACAGTTTTATATTGAAATGCAGTTATACCATAGTTCTCCATTTTATTATTTTTTTACAAACATTACCTAACTATAAAAATGTTACTAGAGAATAATGTTGTTAGAGAGAATACTATTTAATTTATTATTTTATAACATCTTCATGTTATAGTTATAAGTACCTTACTATCTAGTCCTCTCTTAAAATTTGTATTTATACGTACATATATAAATTGTATATAAACTCGAAACGTTTTTGAACGTCGTAGAAGTAACATAAAGTACATCTAACTTATATGGTACAAAGGAAACTGTCAATCACATACATACAATCCTATCTATTTCTATAAAAGTTACTTACTTACTTACTTAACTTCACGCTTTGTCCCTAGCGGGGTAGTCAGAGAGAACGGAGCGCCAAACGCTACGGTTCCTGCATACCTCTTTCGCCTCGTATTCTTTCTTCTTAATCTCTCTCTTTTAAATAATTAATTCTATAAACGTTATAAAATAGTATTTTTCGTTATCCGCCCAAACTATTTTATAGTATTATAATAAGTACCATTTATCCGCTGTGGTAAGAAAAAGTGCGGCGCCGCGTTCTACCGCTCAATACGAGAAGTGTGTTAGCACTTAGTTCTCTCTGTTGTATGCGGAATCGTGAAACTAAAAAAATACATAGATATTAAAAGATAGTTTGTTTGGTGGTAGGAGGTTCGTCCTCCGTCTGGCTCGCGACCACTATCATGTCAAAGACGAACCGCCAAATATCTTATGATGTGTTCCGGTTCGATGGCATGTAAGCCAGGTTTTCCCATTCCCACCCATCCTTTCCCCAAAATGTGGTGGTTCCGAGAACGGAATACTACATTGTCCTCCTCTTCCATCTGTATCTTCTAGGTTGGCAACGCATCTACAACATCTCTGGTGTTGTAGATGTTCATGGGCGAAGGTATCCACTTACCATCAGGTGGTCCTTCTGCTCGTTTGCCATCCGTTATCCATAAAAAAAAAAAAAAAAAATAGTTTAATAATTTCATGTTTATTTTCGTTTAAATTATATATTTTAGTTTTACTTCACATTTCTCTATTTTTATATGTGTATAGTTTACGAGTATATTTATAAGGTAGTAGTAGCCACTACACCATACACCTACGATATACATATATGTATATCAGCTTGCTTCCTTTACTCCCTACTCGAGTAAGAGGCCTCGTTAATTTTTAAATAAATTAATGAATGGTCTGTTGCGCCCATGTTTCGCTTCACTAGCCAGTTAGCGATTAACTGTAGGGTTATCATGTTATACATGATTTTTTTTAAATAAGTATTTATTAAAAAAAAATACATTTATACGGATTTTCTACGTAAAAACTTAGTTTGAAGTTCAAACACCTACTACTAAATAGCTAATTTGTATTGAAATAATGTTCAAATTATTTACTTTCCACAAAATTTTAACACCCGTAATAAAAATAAATATTTTACTTATTATTGGTAAAAGAAAACTAAAAGCAAGATTTAATTTAACTTTTGTGATTAAAGTTTCTGTATTATTGGCATATTATTTAAACACTCTTTTTAAACTTTCCAGATTGTTTATCTTTTTCCATTTCATTTTTCCAATTCGTTGACCACGAGTTCCCACGTACCAGGAAGTACGCTAAAACCTATCAATGTGCTAGTTTCATTCAATTGGCATAAATGAATAGAAAAGTGAAAGCCCTACGTAAAACTGAGCTAACTTGGGAAAATACTCTGTAAGAGCGTTTCATGGCTTCTCAATTGCCTTCCACGCGACGTAGCGATCCATCTTGATTTTTCACGTGAATTTTTTCGGTGCGGTAGTGAAATGTGTTTGGCTAGTTCTCTAAAAAAAAGAATATATGGCTTCCCTATTTAAACTTTCTAGATTACGGCATATGCCTATATGACTCATCCTTACAAAGCGTTTATGGTTGAAAACAATATTTTTAGCTTCACGTTGTATCGCACATAGCAGGCTAGGCAGAGGTAATCAGAGAATCTAATGTTCTCTTTCACTCCGTTCTCTTTTAACATTTCCGTTCCCCAAACAATACTTTATAGATTTAATACGAGTTTTATTACATTTCTAATAATCTCAAGAAAAAAAAGAAGAACGTTCAAGGTTGTAATTAGACTAATTTAATTTAATCTTTCTTGGATAATATTAAAAGGTTCCGGTAGAGCCATTTAAATTTCTTATTTAAAAAATCGTTAAGCTAGAAAGTTTACTACCTCTTTATCACAACATAAAGCAATTCAATGAAAACTATTTGATTCGATTTAAAGCAAAGATTGCGATACAATTTATAAATGCAAGAAATAAAACTCCGTTTACGTCCCTTAACACAAATTGAATTTTATTCAGAAAAGTTGTATTGCCAACTTAGTTAGAGATAATAAAGTGGAAAATGTATTCGTGAATCGACGCAATATAACAATTAATGTTTTTGATTTACAAATAATAAAGACTTTTACCATTGGTATATCCAAAAAGTTTATAAATATATAAAAAAATCGCTGCTATTTTACAAACATAATAATGATAAGCAATAGTTTAAAATATAATTTTTACTTACAAAATATATCAAATTTTTAAATTAGGTTTTATTAATATATAATAATTTTTAAATTAGGATTTATTTAAGTAAATTTTGAATGACTAATAACTTAACGGGATCATAGAACTAGGTACATCATAGAAATCGTAAAACCCTAATCTTTACTATACGAATACTTAACAGTAAACTGTGATCTACCTGTGGCCTCTAACATACTAAAGTACCGTAGTTTAATGCTTAATTAATATTTTCTATAATTTTAAATTTAAATACAAAAATTTACTTTTAAATGAATACACTAATAAGCACACATATATACGTATATTTTCAAAATACAGCCGTCGTCAAATCCTAGTTAAGAGGTAATTCCGCGGCAAAGCGACGCGAAGCACCGGATATTCGATTTACTGGCAATTCGCAATAAATAACCGCTTACCTGATCAATGTTATGCAAAATTGCGGCTCGCGGCTCAAATAAAGCAATGTTGGAATGGATGGATGGAAAATTGATTAAGACACAATAAAAAGTAGCCTACTCGTCGGTCCAATTTGCAAATTGTCTTTATTGAATTTTAAATTGTGATTGTTAAAAAAATATTTTTTAGGTATTTTATTTTTTCATAATATTTTTTAGTATTATAATACACGTTGAAAAGTTGAGAAGTCTGTCGTAACGCAGAGGCATAAGCCTGCTACTGCAAACAAGATAGGTTCGATTCCCACTCGAGTGAATGAAAAAAATTAAATATTTAGTTTTTTTCATTTCTTCGCTGTGGTGACAAAGTATAGCGCGACGTTGATTTCCGCCACTCAGTACACAATGCTTCAATTCGGTGGAAAGTGGGGGACGGAAATCTTAAGAGAACGGAGTGTTTTAACCTAAGAAAAGTTTCCACTGCACTGCACCCCTGCATTAGCAATGCAGGATGCGTGAAGCTAAAAAAAGAAGTTTGGTCATAGTATCTGTTTACAATGCAATACATAATTTTACCATACCATTGCCATAAAGTTAGAAACATTATATGGCCACTCAATTTGAAATAAACATATTTCGAAAAAATGGGATTTTAATACTACTTGTTAAATCAACTATATACTTTGTAACTAAATGGTGAAGCCACAACTGGCTGTTTGCAGAGTGCAAGTGAGAAGCCCAACAAATTGCAGTTTAAAATCTAAGAGATATTTTATTTTATTTCTGCTGCAATACGTTCTATCTGTGACTGGAGATAAATGAAAATTGTTTGTCTGAGATTTCGATATGATTGATTAACTAAAGGATTTATATTTAAGACGTAAACTTTATTTAAAAACTTGATTTATTATGTTATAAATGAAATATGTTTAACAAATTATCAAGCATATTAATATTTTTGTACTCAAATTTCATAGTTTTCAAAATAAGGTAATTTTCCTAAGAATTAATACTTTAAAAGTTATCAAATAAATACATAATATTATTTTTGTATTCTTCTGTTCCGTAACTGTAAACTATCTGATAAGTTATGTTTTTTTAACTAAAACACAAACAAATATTAATTTAAGTTAATTTTCTCGGTATCTATAAAAGAAATCTTTATGAAATTTAAACTAAACATTATTATTCAAGAGCAAATCAGAATATAATATATTTTTTACAGAATTTTTGAAGAAAGTTGATACTACGTTCGTGGTTTTCAGTGTTTTGAACATTGTTCCACCAATTTTTTTTTTTCGTAACTAAAGATAAGGTATCTCGCTAAAGGATAAGTATAATATATTTTTCTGGTACATGTCAATTCAGGAGTTGGCATAAAAAATTATCCCCAAAAAATTAACTTCTCGTTTTTTAGTATTTAAATTATTTTAAAAATTCTGTAATAATAATGTTCATGAATAATAATGTTCAGTTTGAATTTCATAAAGACATGTTTTATAGATACCGAGAAAATGAACTTATTTGTTAAGGATTTTAGCCCCCATAACTCCTTTCCTGCGAGGGTTTGAAACATAAAATTAACTGTGTCGCAACTTTAGATGAAAAGCAGTATAAAAATGGTAAAATCAATTCATTACACGCCAATGCAGTTTTTGTTAGCTTATCCGGCTAGACCCTTTCAATACAAACAGAGCAGCAGATTAGCCATGAATGACATATTTACAGGGTTAAACTAAACGGCATACAAACAGAAGGCACTTTCGTTTATATGTATAATGCCACGTAAGTATATTATTATATTTATTGAAGAGAATTCTCTAATACAACTTTATTACTTGTCTTGGACGCTTGGAAATTTTGAAAAGAAATTTTTCCTACTTCATATTTATTGTTACTTTATGGTTAAATTATACAACATCCTAATAAATTGTAGATTTTATGTTATTCTGATATGTATTACAGTAAATTTTCATAAAAAACCAATGAGTAGTTTTTACGTGAAAAATAACCAAGCATCAATCCATCCATCAATCCACACACTTTCATATTCATAACATTAATATGATACATTGATTTTTTGACAATGTGAGGTAAGGAACATCCAATTACGTTTGATCTCCCCACACAATAGGGATTATATTTGGTACGATTTATTTACGATCTATTCACAATACATTCAGCTGCGTCCAATTAGTTACATTGTCTCGAGTCTTTCAAATCCAATAACAAATTTATTGTTCGTATAGTTTTCTGTAATATTTCCAGTATTTGCAATATTCACCTACATGTATAGGTATATCAGTAATATATAGTCTATGACAATATTTGTTTTGTTTTCTTTATACCTATAAAATTAATAATTAAAAAAAGAGATTGAAAGAGAGAGGGTCGCCAAATCTCTCCAACTTTAATTTAAAATTACAACTAACAATAAAGACCTGTTGTTGTGACCTTCTATATAAATAAAACAAAAAAAATAATACCTATATACTTAATATTTATTTTGCTGCTATGAATTTTTTTTCTCACAATAAAAGACATATAAGAAGCTTTCATCTTTAAAGAAAAATTAACAAAAAGGCAATTTCTATAAAACTAATTTATTTGAAAAAAAAAGTAGTCGCTTCGAAAAGCAAAGAGAACGCTAAAATTGATGAATGAATTAAATCGTGCCCTCTATCTGCTTAAATCTGGGCCATTCTTAGCGAGTGACAAAAGGAAAGTTTGTTTTAAGCCTTCGTTCGGAAATTGTCTGTGTAAATTACTTTACAAAGTGGACATACAACACTGTATAAAATTAAACTTTTCCAAGTTAATCGTACTTAACAGATGAAAATCAAAATTTAACGTCTTTATTTGTTTTTACAAGATATTAGACGCCATACCGTCATGGCTTAGTGGGATATAGGGTCACGCTATAAGCACGAGCGCGATCATTCCTGGGTATCGAACCCACTTGTGGGAATGATTAGAATTAAATTATTGTCATTTCATCGCTGTAGTAAGACAAAGCGCAGCGTTAAATTCCGTCACTCAACCTGCTATATCAACCGATAATTGAAAACAGAGGGTCTCCACGCTACGTTATCTCACAGTACTATGCGGAAAAAAAACAATTTTCAATTTTATTTTAGCCTATAAAATTTATTTATAAGATAAAATGTATTCTATATTGACAAGTTTATATATTTTAACATAATCTGAATAAAATATTATTTTACTTTGGTATATTTAAACAAGGATATATGGACGTAGTTTAAAAGAAACCAATAAGGAAAACATGAAAAAATCCGGCCCGTCCCATACGATTGATATCAACGAGTAATTTTATTATAAGGGCAAAAGTATTTAGAAAATGTATCCCGGCTAATACATTCTATTTTCTCTTATTTTATTTATAGCAGGAGGAAACTGTTGATCGGGTTACAGCGAAAGGCAAGCACTTTACACTTAGTAAATATTGGCTCTCAGGGCGGCAGGATATTTACGTTCAAGTAAATTATTATTATGCTATTTTTGCAATAAGCCTTCTAAGTGAAACTGATTGTTCTTGTATTGTAATAAATGTTTGCTACTAAGCCAATAGTTGTATTTATTTCTGAAACTGAAACGAATATTTTTTTGTCTTCGTAATGTCTTAAACATGATATCTTAGTTCAAAAGACATTTCTCCAATTCGCATCATTAAATAAGCTTGTCAAATAGCGAAACCTATCCACTAATTTATAGAACCACACATAAAACATCCCTTGCGTTGCCCCTGAAATGGATTTAAATTGACCACCACCGTGAACGAAGCTCCAACTGCATGCTTATAGAATTAAATAAAGATCTATAAAGATACTTTAGATATAATAATAATACAGCAAGACCCAGTACGTTCTCGAAATATTTAAGACATTTAAATATTTGATATTTCCACCTTCAGGCTTTCTATATAGTAGAGTACTTAGTCAGAGACCTAGTGTCAAGACACTCCGCTCCCTAATATTATATTTTATTAATAAAATTAAATATTTACAACAAATAAATATGTAAACAGATAATGCATGCAAACTTTTTCGATCAGACCCACTTCTTTTGGAGTGGTATAAATTGCTATCACTTCTTAAAGCTACAGCCTTTATTTATTACCTACTTGTTTTTGTACGATTCTTTCGAGTTAACATGATTGGACAGTTAACGGACGTTTGATACAGCTCTTGCGTTAATGTTTCTGTGAGATATGAAAGAATGATAATTTAAAAAACTCAATTCGTCACAAAGTATTCTTAAGTAAGTAGTATTTAATAAAATATATAAGAACCAATTTTTTTTATGACATTTAATATTTTTAAACTGGCATTGTATATTTAATACTTCAATAAGTATATTTGCAAGATTGCAAACAATTTCTTGAAAATTTACTCCTGACCTAACGTCCTTGCTAGATCGACCAAGATACTTTAAGTTTGTTTTTTGTTTTGGATTCGAAATTCGATGAAACAGAAAAGTTAGAGACATATTTTACAAAGTGTTTCGAATTACTTGTAATTTAATATTATCTTGAAATATAAAACAATATATAATTTCAATTTTTAATATATAGTTTTAACAATATTATTTATAATGTAAAAAATTAGTAAAGAAGTACATCTACACAATACACATTTATTATTTAAATATATTTAATAAATAAATATTTAGAATTATCGGTCAAAAAGGTTTGCGTAAACAAGTAACTTTAATCATGAACAGTTAGCACGAAGTTCTAAGTTTCTCCTCGGGGACATGTCAACTGAATCTCCGGCTGTCGGATGTGAAATTTTCCCCTTTACTTCCTATTCCCACTTCAGTCATTTCTTTTTTGTTATATTAAAACTAAATAGCAACGAGGAAATGTTTGATATTTTTAGATATTAAAATATCGGTCGTCGTAGCACAGTGGGACAGCTTCTAACTGTAAACGCGATTGGGTGTGGGTTTGATTCCCACTCAGGGGAATGATTATATTAGAATGAAATTCCTTATCTCGCCTTACGAAAGGGGGCTAGATGGAAAAATTTAAAACTAAAAGTTGTAACAACACTTTTGCTATAGTTATAAGCCGTGCGGCGTGCGCGTGTTTCTATATAGAAAGCCAGTTATTTTCGCTTTTGTTAATAATAAAAAATATATTATTATTCCTTCATTAATTAATAGAAAGGAACTTCATTTCATCCGGGTGTCCCTTGACATCTCTCATGTTTTTTTTATTTATTTTCATTACTCCGCTCTGGTTGACAACGTTCGGCGTTAAGTTCCGCAAATTAACACACAATGTCTCGAGTTAGGGCAGAAAGCCGGTACCGAAGTATCTTGATGCTAGGATGATAGGCTTTCACTTACTACCCAGCTTATATCTTATTTCATTAGATATTCTTCTATTATGAGTCTAATAGATTTTCACTAACTTGACTGTAATCGATACTTTTGTATGTACTTCAAAACAACTTAATTGTTATTTAATACGTACGTGTAACTTATACGGTTATTCTAATTACCAATCAATAGTTTTCTGTAGGTACCGTTAATAACAGTATGTATGTATGAATAATAGTGTAACCCTAGGTCTGGGAAATATTCCCGTGTATAATCGTCACCTTCAGGAGAAGGTTCTCAATGCATAATTTGTTATTGAGTGGACATTTTGTCCGTATCTGTTATCAAATACTTGTCTGTAGCTTGCGATAAGATTATTTTTCCTAAAACACTTTTAAAAAATATGTCCAAAGATTTGATAATATTGTACTTCCATGTTTTTTTTCTATAATTGGAAAATATATTGAAATGATATCTTCTTTTCTGCCCTCTTATAGAAACAATTATATGTTCGTACATTATACGTTATAGATCACGTATTAATTGTCTCACGTAAACTTATAGATCTGTATTTATTTCCTAATAAGTTATTCATAAAAAAAGGTTCGCCCATGTTGTCTCTTTATGCGAAAGTAAACAAAATATTTACTTTGTCACGATGCGGGTCACCGGTATCTCTTAGGATGCGACGGGAAGAGCGCGCCATTAACTTTTTATGTAGTGTGAGATTTATGGAGATGCAGCAAGCGTGTAAAACTTTTAGCAATTATTTTGTCCCATAAAAGATGTAAACGCTATCATGTAACTTCTCAATATAATACAATGTACTTACCTGTATGATTTTAATAGGTTATTAATTTTTTCTCGATTACAAGTGATTTTTTTTTCGTCTTCTATTCATTTAGAAGCTCCAGCTTTTAGCTTTAAAGTTTTTCCCTGAAGACGGATTTAAACCTGTAACCATCGCGTATAGTCTGTCATACATGCTGCAAAAAAATTTATCAAATAAATAATTTTAACAAATGCTTTAACATTTAGCAGCTTTATCATCAATAATGTACTACACTCAGTTAAGTTGAGGCTGTCGCGTTATGACAAAAGTGGGAAAGCTTTGACTGTAAACTGTAAATGGTTGTGAGCTTGAGCCTTCCTCGAGGGTCCGATTATATTTAAATTAAATATATTTCCCTCTCTAGCAGAATAAAGCGCGGCTTTGAGTTTCACCTCTCACTACCCAAAGTCACAAAATCGGGAAGAAATCAGAGAACAGGTTATTTTGGCATATTTTTTTTACCTTCCCTGCTACGAAAACGAGCATAAAGCTGAAAGTTCGTCCTCCGTCTGGCTCGCGACCACTATCATGTCAGAGACGAACCGCCAAATATCTTATGATGTGTTCCGGTTCGATGGCATGTAAGCCAGGTTTTCCCATTCCCACCTATCCTTTCCCCAAAATGTGGTGGTTCCGAAAACGGAATACTACATTGTCCTCCTCTTCCATCTGTATCCTCTATGTTGGCAACGCATCTACAACATCTCTGGTGTTGTAGATGTTCATGGGCGAAGGTATCCACTTACCATCAGGTGGTACTTCTGCTCGTTTGCCATGCGTTATCCATAAAAAAAAAAAAAAAAGACAAATAAAATTTTCAATTTTTATTAATTAACAATATTTGAAAATATTAAAAACAGACGACATATATTAAAGTATTCAATGTTTACTTAAACAGATTCATAATTTAGATAAAATTACAAATTCATGCAACTAAAACTGGTGATAGGCTATTGAAGTTGAATCCTTCGACAGATTTCATTTGCGAGGACTGCAGAATGACTTATGAATATTCATGAGAAAATGCAAATATAATTCACTCTTCGCAGTTTCTACGGAAAATATTACTATAATTTCATCAAAACCAATTATTTCTCTATAACTTCTGTAATATAAAATGACTATATCGATAAGGATTAATGTCTGTCGTGGTGCTGAGGTACAAGCGTGCGACTGTAAACGCGACAGGTTGGGAGTTCGATTCCCACTCCAAGAAATGGGATTTTTCATTTTCTTGGATTGGTAACAAGTCAAAGCGCGGCGTTGAGTTCCGCCACCGCTCAGCACGCATTGCCTCAATTCGGCGGAAAGTGGGAAAAGAACATGTATTGTTCTTGTGTTCTAGTGTTCTCATTTCATATATATCATACAACACCTCGATCCTCTGCATCGAAATTTAATACGATATTTTCGCCATACGATACGCTGGATATATCACACGTCTGAAATTACGATAGTGTTATTTTAATTTTGTAATTAAATTTATAATTTCTATTTCTTCATCTGAGAAATAGTGTCATCGTTTATCAAAACTGCAAAAAGAAGCAGTTTTTTTTTACACTTATTACGATACAATTATACAAGTAGAAGTTAATATTATGAATTAAAGTAAAAAATGCCATTATATTGAAAAGCCATATGCCATATTTTTAAAATATTAATGCGAAACATAACTTAAAAACCATCACACCATTTCTTTATGAACAAAGTAAATTAATCTTTAATTAGAAATTATAACAATAAGATTACAATCGTGAACCCTTAGAAATGTTTGATCATGATTTTTAATACTTAATAATATTAAAAGGGCTAACTTTAATCCGACTTTACTTTGGTGAACCTTGAAGCAAAATTTTTTTGCAAGAATAACTGGAATAATAAAAATCCTATTCGTCGAACGGAGTCGCGGGTACAGCTAGATTACAAAAAAATGGGCGGTAAGCTTAAATTTGTTAAACTAAATAACTAAATTTATATTTTAACTTTTAGGTAATGTAATACAACTGTACAAAACTGTCGCGTCAAAAGTCGTTTTCAGGTAAATGTTTAGTCCAATTGGATAAAGGAAACTGAAATAGGCAATACCTATTCTAAATAGAATTAGCTTTATAGAAGTCGCTCGGTCAGCGTCAAAGAGGCGATAAAAGGCGTTCAGTTTACATTCAATCTTTTTATACGTTGCTACATTTTGAGAAAAGTCCAAATTGTGACATAAATATATCCCAGCAATGTATGTAGTTAACTTTAGAGACATCAGCTGATATAACGTTAAAGGGGTGTTAGTTAGTATTCAGCGTGCGGTTATCCCCTCGATCTTTTTGACCTTCAAGGTTTTACGCCGACGTGATTCGATTTAAGTTTGTTAAATATCTAAAGGTATTTTAGTATCCAAATATTGGAATAAAGTTATAAATTACACATTATATAAGTTTTAAGTAATAAATATAAGCTTGCGATATAATTTTAACACGCAAACAAAAAAATAACAAGAAAAGTAATTTGTCCTTTATTTCTTTGCTGCCCACTTAGAGACACTATGTGTTAAACAAGAGCTGATCTTAGTGTTATTAGACTGGATGATTTATACTGCCTATATATAGAAGTTTTCGCCGCAACTTAGTTTGCTTAGACTTTATCACCCTTGTTATATGATTTCACTTACTTGACAAACATGAATATGTAAGCCTTCATCATGACCTTGTGGTCAAACAAAATCGGGTTGACAATTACAGAAATTAGTGGGTTGAAATAAATAAACAAACTCTTCAACGTCTTTGTAACGTACCGGATTAAAGCCTGCTATGAGTAAAACGAGTATTGAGTACTTATCTAAATAATAAATATAAGTATATATATCATATATATCATATGAAAAAGGAAACAGTATTTGTAGTTAAGTGGAAATGTAATATGTTACACAAGCTACGTCCGCTGCTTGTTCGACATATCAGTTTTGTAACTTTCAGTAATTATACTTACTTATTGAACCAATTGGTCGATCGAGTCCCGCAGATGTTCTCTTCGTAAGAGAAATCGACGCCAATTGAAGTTGTTGGGAAATTAATGCGCCTTCGTAATTTGCTTCCTGGCGGAAAGTTTTAAGTGCGGGTAACTATAAGAACATTACTAATTTTTAGTTTCCTTATAATTTTAGTTTCTTATTTTCAAGAGTTTATAGATATAATTAAATTTAAAAATCTGAAATTTAAAAATACCTATGACTTTTCTGATGCCACTTGGTCGCAATTTTACTGCAATAGAAAGGTATAGGTACCTTCTACCTTCCGAACCATGCCATACTTTTATCATAGGTAATTTGAAGTTGGCTTAAAATTGGACGTTTGCATTGCAATCGATAGGTTTATCAAGGAATGCAATCTACATAATATTATGTAAATATATCTTACCTAAATACCAGGGCCGCACAAGCAGGCGGAGTTGAGCGACGCAATGTTTTATTATGAAGGTTTTATAATAAAACCAAGCACACTTTTAAAATCAATAAAAGTAACTATCGTATCCCCGTAATGTACCTACTAAAGCGCCAACAACCAAATGTCTAATAATAATGTAGTAATAACAGCTACAACAATGCTTAGCAACAATGCTTACCTAAATTTTTATCCTATTAAGTACTTTATAGTTTTATTCCTAATAAAAAAAACAAAGAGACTAGATTTATTAATCAGATCTAGAACAATACAACATTAACCATAACAAAAATTAATTTACAATGCCTAGCCAGATCTAAATCTATAAATACTGATATATGTTTTAATTTTTTTATTTTGCATCATTTTATTTCCTTTGCAATAGCAAATATTACACCAATTGAATAGTAAAAACATGTTGTTTTCAATTGTTGCCGATAATATTTTATCTTTATACTTTATACTCTCCCGTATGTTATTGGACAAACAGATGAATGATCATTTCGTTTTACATTTTCAAAATTAACAGAATAATTTAAGTATGATCATTCCCTCAAGTGGGAATTGAATCCACAAACATCGAATATACAGTTACACGCTACCACTGGGACACGATGGACTCTGACGTCGTTATGTTTTGACCAAAACACAAATTATTATATTCATATTAATAAATTGTAAATGTTGCTTGTTTTTGTGATATACAGCTATATTACTATTTACCATAAAGATTTTATAAGGCGTTTTTAAATATTAGTAGAGTTATCATTAAAGTAATACTTACTAAATATGACAGAATTTTGTCAATAAAATAATTTTCTGCTTATCATTTGACCTTTTCAAATCTTAATCTGATTAGACTTTACCTATCTGTTGATCATCTCGACGCTCTGGTTCACATTTGTTAATTGAATTTAAACAGTTGTAACAACAAACGCTTTTTGAAGACGTTACAGAAATGTAGACAAAATATTATGCTAATATATTAACTATATTCTAAGTAAATGACATCTGCTACAGTTTTTTCAGATATCCTCGCCTTTCTACATAATGGTGGCAATGAATTTGAAATTGTTCTAATAGACCCGCCTAAATACCATAAATAATAGATATATAATGAAGTTTAATTATTATTAAAAAAGTTTTAAACAATAAATGACAAGACGAGTGATAATGAATAACAGCGGTCCTGAGATAACACCCCTTAGATATTTATAATTTAAAATAATTAGTGTGCTTTATTTTGTTCTGTGATGAAAATATGAGTGCTATTCCAGAAAATTATTTGCAAACTGTTATGACCAAGGTAGCGTCTGAATTGCACTTAAAAGACTGGAGTTTTATTAAACAAAGTTTTGAAAATGTAGCTCAAAACTATTTTGGAGTACTCATACCAATAAATTTAATTGGTAAAATTTGTGAAACAGATATAAATTATTCTATTATACTTAAATTAGCGCCAACAGATGATAGATATAGAGTAAGTGGTGCAATTACTTTAATGTTTGCGAGGGAAATATTTGTTTATTCAGAATTAATGCCAAAAATTCATGATTTGCAAGACTCTTTACCATTATCAAGCCAATATATTTTACCTAAATGCTATTATGTATGTAAAAAAAATTGCAATGAAGTTATATGTATGGAAAACATGTGTTCTAAAGGCTATCAACCATTTATAAATAGCATGTTTTTAGATTTAAATCACACTATCATAGCAATAAAATCACTAGCAAAATTACATAGTTTATCATTTGTTTTAAAAGAAAACAATTCGAAACTCTTTGAAGAAGCTACAAATATTTGTGTTCCATTAACAGAGAAGAGTAACAAAAGGTACATGGAGATACTGATAGACAGGCTTAAAAAAGCTTTGAATAAATTTAAAAATACCTGTTATATCCCATTGTTAGAAGAATTGGAAAGCAATTGTATTAATCTAATTGAGTCAACAGCTTTTTCTGTAAAAACTGTTTGTCTTTGTCATGGTGATATTTGGAAAGAAAATATTATGTTTCAATATGAGGTAATTCAACATATATATATATTTATTTAAAAAATATATACTTTGTAAAATGATATATAATTATAAATAAAATATTATTTCAGAATGGCCTACCACAATCTGCCTGTATAATAGATTACCAAACAACAAGAATATGTAGCCCAGCATTCGACTTGTTATACTTAATAGTGAGTAGTACCTCAACTGCTTTAAGAAAGCATCATTTCAATGAATTATTGGACACATACTATACAACACTAGAACAAACTTTGTCATTATTTAATTTAGAGCCAAAAAATATATATACTAGGGATATGTTTAATTATGACTTAAAAGTTGTCGCCCCCGCATGCTTAATAGTAGCTAATACTGCAATTTGGTTATCAAGTGGTCTACAGCAAGAAGGTCATGTAAGAAGTAAAAGAATTATTAAAACAGACGAAGAAATGGAAGAGGCTGTAAATACATACACACAAATAATTAAAGCAATTATAGATGATATGAGAAAATTTGAATTATTATTGCCATAGTTACAATAAAATATTTATATTATTATAAATTATGTTGTTCTATTTATATGAAAGTATTTAATACTAAGTAATAATGAGTTGAGGTTTCCAAAAAATGTTATGTTAAAAAAATGGATTTCGCAAAAAAACATACTTAGGTAATTAAGATTTTTTTATTTAAAAAATATATATAATTTTATTCAATTATATTTGAAATATATTGAAAATATGTTGTTTTATTAGTGTTAATATTGTGAAATATATCATCTAACGTAGTGATGTCTGTTACTCTTTCAAGACTGAGGTACTAAAATAATTTTATTGAATATGAGAAACATTTGAGCACTTTATTCTGAAAAATAACCTATTCATTAAATTATTTCAGAAAAAAAAATAAAAAATATCCAGCCCCAAATAAATTTAAAAATGCGTGGAGATATAAAGGAATGACAAATATATTATTATTGGCATATCTACATTATACGTATATTAGATGTAAAAGGGTCAATAATTTAAAACGGTTCGATGGTAAATGTGTTCTTTTTACGTTCCACTATATAAACGAACTAATACAGTGCATATCGATATAAATGAGCAGACGTAGGTAATCTGAAAGCGAACGTGGACCGAGCGCACTTTAATCTCCTGCATAATTCAAAATTCCTCCGCATTTCAATCTAAGAAGGTGCTACCATTCAGAATATAGGATTCTTTCGCTTTCATTGAAACCCAATACCTTTCCTTAGAATATGATAATAATGTACTTAAGTAAATATTTGTGTACTATAAACTTACAGCTATACCAAGATACAAACTTTTTCGAATGATAATTTTAAATTTTGATATCTAAAGAGGAAACGATATCAATAGAACGGAATGGTATAGAAAATTCAATAAGTAATTAAGTAGTTGTCTGCTTCTCCTTTCTATTAAAGAAAAACAAAACAAATATAAAATATTTGTTGTTATTATTATTATATATAATTTAATATTCACACAAACGTAAATGTTATAACAATAGTCTTTGCCGCCTGCCAGTTATTGGTAAGTGCCCCATTTTACCAATATATAGGCAGATGCAATTAATGACTTTACAATGCAAATCACATATCTGCTGTAGATTACTGCATTGAGATTATCGTCGCCATAAAATATAATGTATTTAATGTAATCTCATATACTCAATATGACATATATGATTATGATTATCCTAATAATTTTATAAATGAGAATATTCATGAGGATGGTTGAATATTTGTTACTCATTCACGCAAAAGTTTCGGTTTACGGTTTCGACCGAATCTTTACAATAGTAAATACAACTTATACAAGAATAACTTATAAGAAGAAATCATAACAAGCCTTTTTATAAAAATACTTTTGTAGCCACTAATCTAAGAAACGAGCTGCTCTACTGTATTAATGGCATTACACCTGGTCAAAACATAAAGTATAATTAATTTTGAAGCACACCATAACACCACGTAATTTAAATAAAATAAGTAGGGTAAAAAGAGCCTCAGCGGGCAGCAACTAGTTTACAGTAAAATTATGTATTTATCTCCGCCAGCATCAAAGCATAAAAATAAATTACAATAAAATGGTACGTAGTATCTATATCAAAGGTATAAGAAATTTAAGAATAAATTTTAATAATAATTCAAGCTAGAACAGTTACTAACTTCGTGTTCATTCACGTGAATTACTTGAATTATTTTCAACTATCAACTGGCTAACTCAATTTAATACTATTCTTAGAAAACGGATAGCTTTATTATGTAAAGAAGAAATTACTTGATCAATTTAAAAAAAAATAGCACCTTTTAATGACACCTACTAAATTCGAATTAGAAATGAACTGGTGACAGTTCCAGACCAGGTTCAGATCTTTTTGTACATAAATTCTGTTGGATTTACCTCATGCGCTAACTTCTAGCGTAGACAAATTTACCCTAAACCTCAATTCGTCAGTAGGTTTAAAACTATGTAGGTAATATTTTTAAAAAAAAACACAGATACAGAAATTTATAATGAGAAATAGAGGAAAAATGTAATACTAAAGAAATATTTAGCAGATTTTAAGAAGTCGTATCAAAAATTTGATCAATAAAAACATTTTCAAAACATCTATATATTAATACGTAAAACAAAAACTTTGGACTCCTTTTTACGAAAATTACGCGGACGGAGGATGACACTTGGCACACTTATAGTTTATATAGCGAAGGAGTGCAGAATGATAATATCTTTTTAAAATAATACATATAAAATAAATAAAATTAATGAAATATATGTTACACACACTACCATTGTTTGACATTCATGTTTATAAAAAATGACATACATACGTTGCTATAAAGCGTTATTAACGCGTCAACGGGGACACTAGTTATATCTAATCTTCAATACTGTACCATAGAAAAGGGTATAAATATACTTATCTAAATGTTATTTAATTTACATCTTTAGTACTGTATTATATAGTGTTCTTATTTTGATTTTGGCAACGTACCAACATTTAACTATCACCGTTATAAATCATACGACTTCATTCTGAAAACAACATTTACTTATTTTCATGATTTTTTTGTATCAATATGAAACAAGTTCAAGGAGATGTACATTCTCTTGCAGTTTCCTCACAAATCACTAAAGAAACACTAAAGTACTATTTTAAATCAATACACTTCCTAGAATAAATTATCGGTATCAAAATATTATATGTAGATACCCTACACTACATTGATGGTGAGATTTCGAAAAGTCTATTATAATTTCCTAGAAAGCTAGCATTGGTATGTCTAGAATTGAAACTATGGGTCTCTGGTAGACTTAAAATTTTCACAGACATTGGTCACGGACTCACGTGTAGTGCTGTCAAATGTCGCTACGTGACGGTGTAAAAGTAATGTATGTATTACGTGCTTATTTAAACAACGTGTCGTTGCGTTATATTTTTTAGATTCAACATTGCTTTAGAATTTTCTAAAATCTGTTTTTTTTTTTTACTAAAATTTTTATGCTAAAAAAGCTTTTAACTCCAAACGTGTTATAACAACTTATTTTTTTAAGTAAAATATTGAGGCGCTTTTTACTTTTAAGCAAAATCGGCGTATTTAATATAATGATAAGAACAGGATTACTTTTTACAAGTAATACATACCTGCTTACCTAATTTCTTTGAATGAAATTATTATAGAGTATGTAGGTCTCTTACGAAAAGTAACATACTAATTCCCCATCTTAAGTATTAAGAAATTCTGGTTGAATTCGTACAAAGCGTATCAGCGGAGTGAGGCAATCGTTTCATTTCATGGAGCTTTACAAAGGTATCTTGATAAACCTACTGGAGCAACGCGCTAGGCGCAATTCACGGTGACGCATTATTCGATTACCCGCTCACTTGCGTCGGAAGACCTTGCTTCATTAAGTGTCGTTGTCTTACGTTCCACGGTTTCATATACCGCGAAACGGTGAATTTACTTAATAAGGCATATTTGAAATTATTGTTATATTATTTTCCTTTTCTTTTCTTTTTATTATGAAAAAAACTTGTCATCGTAGATATGTACCTGGTTGAACTAAATGGTATGTAGGTTTGACTATTACCTAAATGGTGCTGTTGCTGAAATTTTGTAACGTTTGTCCATAATAATCAAAATTCGAATTAATCTTAACTATAGCAAGCGTCGTTTACCCAACCAGTACTATTTCTAAAGGTCATTATTATGACTTCAATAGCAATGATGTTGAAACTAATGGTAGGCAGTACCAACAAGCCTATGAACTCCTTCCCTCTATATGTAGTTAGATAAGTTAAGCAAAAACGCTTGGGGGAATAGGAATAATCAATTTATACGATAGTGTCGAGGTAATCTGTGAAACTATTCAAATTCTGCTCGTGACAAATGTGATCCGTCACTCGCATTGAGACTGTGACAGCGAAATTCGGGTTAGTAAAATATTTTTCTTTAGTTTTTTGAATACGCTTTCTAAATTGTTGCTACTTAATTATAAATATAATGCATCCGTTTTTTAGAGATCACATTTCATTAGAGCAAATAAGTATTTATATTTGTTAAATAAATATTTACACATCATGTATGAGCAACGTGGCTCTTAAATACACCGTAAAATGAAAAGAAAATAGAGAACACAGCAACTTAATTACTTAACTTCCCTACCCCAAAAATTACGAAAAATGTAGACAACAATTAACGTAGTAATTTAAAGTATATTTATTCATGTAATAAAACTGTACAAGGTGTGAAATTTGTACATTGAATGTGAACTTTAAAATATATATTTAGGGTTCTTCATACATGTAATAAAAATGTGATATAATTTTGGGTTCAAGTATCAGTGTCAAAGAGTGTTAATGGATATATTAAAAAGTCATTCGAACCCAAATATATTTAGTAGTTAGGTCTTATAAAACAGTAATTATAAAAGAATTGCAGAAAATACTATCAGTGTCACAGTCCATTGCACGATTTAGCACGATTCCTACTGGCTTATTTTTAAACAGTTTTTTTGTAAATTATAATAAATTAGAGGCGGATTTAAATAATGAAAATAATTTGGAAGTGAGATTGCGAAAAAACAAGGTCAAAAAATATAAGAGATCACAGAAACAAAAAGGCCAGGATAATGTGAGACTGAAATTACAAAAACACAAGCTTAACAAAACTATGACAGCTGGAAAGAGGAGGTTGCCAGCAAAATTTGAGAGTGAGATTGCAAAAAAACTTAACATTCTATACCGTCATCCATATACATCGGCTTCCCCAAATCTACCTTTTTAA
This sequence comes from Philaethria dido, assembly GCA_033558755.1. Lineage (NCBI taxonomy): Eukaryota > Metazoa > Arthropoda > Insecta > Lepidoptera > Nymphalidae > Philaethria > Philaethria dido. The sequence goes on from JAKGSA010000554.1 coordinate 77,828, forward strand.
AAATGTCACCCCTCGCCACTGCTATGTATATATGTAAGTATCTAATTATGTTATCATTTGAACAAAGTATCTAAAATATTAAATCTTGCTGAATAAAGCCTTATCTATGAAAACCGTTCTCAAACTTATTATTCGAAAAACCGAATGAAAGGGAAGCGACTTATCTCATAAAAAACATTTGCGTAAAGCTATTATACCCTGAAATAATAGCAATTTGGTGCCAAACATGAAATTGTTCGAGAGCACTCTTAGCTTCGACACCCCAAGTATATTCTTATAAAGAAAATTATTACTTTCCTTAATATAAAAAAATGTCAATGTGATAGTTAGCGTCAATGTTTTTTTTTAATGGTATAATGTGTTTGTTTCTACGTCTAAAGAAATTGTTATTAATAACTAGGACCGCGCAAGCGGATACAACTATACGACAGCGTTTTGTCATGAAAAGTCGAAAGCCCCTTTGCCCAAGACATGATATTTGCCCAAGATCATCATTCGTTTGGCATGAAATTCTGACAATTGACTTTTTGGTCGATTTATATAGAAAAAAAAACATATTTATGTTCCCCATAACCAGAAGCCTCATTTTGGAAATAGACAGCATAAATTCACAGCAGCCAGCTGTCTCTCCAACAGTCAACTGTCTTTCCGGCGCCATCCCGTCTCTCCGGGTTGTCATATAAATGAGCAGAAACTCCTTAGCAATCTATGGATTTAACGCGCGAGTGCCGGACCCATCGCGTTGCAAGAGAAGTCCTAAGAATGCCTTGGATTTAAGTATAGGTTTAAGGGACCCCTTTAAAATGCGCATTAACATTCACCTCCACTGTCCGTGCTCCTCTCTCTACCTAACCAAATTTTCATAAATTATTATTATTATTATATGGATGGCTTCAAAAAGTGTGTCAATCTATACCAGCAGCTCCTCTGTTGTTACACGGGGTCATATTCACTTACTATAGGTGACCCGAACGCTGTTTGCCTTATACAGTTTTACTGTAGGTTTTGTATAGGTGTAACCCCAAAAAAATATATACATACGTATACATATTAGTAATACAATATTTAAAAACTTTCATGCGTAGTTACTATATGCCTTTTGTGACTGTCGCAATATTTCCTCTATATTAATAGCAGTACGAGTTAGGCTTTGTTTTGTTTGCAGCACGTCGGTGCATCAGTTTTACGTAACTAGAACAACTTTTAACTGCCTACCTGTGTTGAATGAAAAAACATTATGCACAATTGTCTTTTTTTAGGTTATACTACTTATTTTTTCAATAAAACATAAAAGAGTACATTGGAATAGCTTCTGACGGTAAACGCGGGTGATTGTGGGATGATCTCACCTGAGGGAATGCTTATATTTAAATTATTTTTATTTCCCCACTCTGTTAAGAAAATGTCGCAATTCGCGCGGAAAAAGAAGAACGGTGTCTTAATATTATGTTCACTCTATCTACCCTGTTATGCACGTATGAAAAGCTGAAAAAAATCAGTTGCAATCATGAAAAAATTAAATATGCTTATTAGTGATCTAAGGTACGTATTCATAATCTATTATTTATGTGTAACATTCGAGGACTTTCACGAGATCACTATATTTTTTTTTAACTTCACGCAGTATCCCGCATATAGCAGGGTAGGCAGAGGGAACCCGAGAACCTAGTGTTAAGACACTCCGTTCTCTTTCAACAAATCCGTTCCCCACTTTCCGTCACGTTGAGGCATTGCGTGTTGAGTGGCGGAACTCAACGCCAGAAAATGAAAATACTTCATTTCCTGGAGTGGGAATCGAACCCACGCTTGTGCCTCTGCGCCACGACAAGCGTTCACTATAATAAAGACGATTAACAAACTAACTAAACTATTAGGCATTATCTGTAAGAAGTAATATTTTAGAATATGACTACAGACGAAATGAAACACAAAGAAAAACAAAGTCTTTATTAAACGATATCGAAAAATATCTAATATCGAAGGAAACAGAAAAAAATTATCATTAGAAAGAATTAAAAAAAAACATATCACAAATCTGGTGACGTCATACATCTAATTTTAGATGTATGACGTCACCAGATTTGTTATCTCGTTTTAAATTATATTCTATAAATAAATAGTTATAAGAACATATCATTTTTATCATTAAAACTTTTCTTAATATTTTTTAAATGTAATTATGTACAGGAAATTGTATACAAAGTAAAACACTTGAAGCCAATTTTCCTTCATAAATCTTAGAGGGCCGTCAGAAGGCAATTGAAGACCTAACAAGCTCGCTCCTGAGAGTAAGCTGCAAAGTAAGCTCGGATTACACGCAGGGCTAGCGTAATTTATAGCGGTTGCTTTTAAGATAGATCCTAAGATTTTTTTACACTTGACAAACTTCGTTTTAGCGATGTCAAGGCTCTTGGTTTCGATTTATGTAAATACTGTATTACGTGGCTAAGCTCTAAATATATTGCTGTTTATGACGGGTAACAAAATACAAAGGCACGTGCTTAAGCATGTATATTTACGGCAATTGTAATCATTACTATAAATTAACAGATTACATTATAAAATGATACAAATAGAGGTTAATAAAATGAAAAGGGATAACATTAGTACTATATTCAAACCGTCGCCACTTTTGAGTTTTCATCTTATTGTCAATATAACAGCTTTTCCTGTCACCACCGTGTCACATTTTTCCCATTACTGCATATTTTGTATTAAAAATATTTCTATTACTATGGCGTTGATAGTAATGATATCACCAAAGGGAATTATATTTCACTTAAGTCCCTCTGCTTTATATATTAGATTCGGAATATTGTATAAAAATAAATATTAAAATATATAACCAAATTTTGCCTGTATAATACTTAACGATAATTGTAACTAATTGTAACCAAAAATATTCTTCACGAATTCTTTCGGATTAGAGATATAGTAGCTGTAACACTGTACTACATAAAGTGTGTTGGAAGATTCCTTTACAGCAATTCAAAGTACCGGTACTGAGTCGAATAGTTTTCTACATTACTGGATCTCAAAGCTCGAAACACTCGATGTCTAATTGGACGCAGCTGAATGCGCTCCGAATACGATTATGCAAATACATTGAAAGTTTTGAACGTATTGTATGTTTATGAGTGGAGGTATTTGTGGATGCAAGATGTATGATGTAATGACTTCACTATACAACAAGAACCTTATAATGAGAACTAAATAACTTTTAGAAAATATCGTCTCTACGAGACGTCATGGAAATCAATTAAATTTGGTTAAGTTAGCAATTTCTTGACTAATTATTTCTTCTCTCTTCTTTTTTCTTCTCCTTCACGCTCACGCTGTATCCCTCATATAACAGGGTAGGCAGAGGAAACCCGATAATCTAGTATTAAGACACTCCGTTCTGCACTTTCCGCTGATTATCACCTTATTTATTCGCGTATAATGTAAATAAATTTGCCTCTTAAGCCTATATGTATGTTGTACCCTTGTCATTTGGTTTATTATTGTTTCAATTAAAAATAAATTGCAACATTTAATATATAAATAAATTACAATTTTATATATTTTTATTTCGTTGATTTCCCCAGAGACTAAGCACTTTATAAGCTTTCGTTTTTATCATCTCTTCTATTTTACGTTTGTTTCTTTAATTTAAGTTTTGCTATATTCATATTTCTTTTTGTAACTTAAGCATAAGCTTATTAAAGCTTACATTATAATTATTATAAATATTGTGTATTTATTATGTTTGTTTTTAATACTACTTTATTACATGGGCTTATTATTACGGCTTATTTATTAATACATACATACATACATAGCTTCACGCTGTATCCTGCATATAGCAGGGTAGGCAGAGGGAAGTTAGTGTTAAGACACCGTTCCGTTCCGTTCCCCACTTTCCACCGAATTGAGGCGTTATGTGCTGAGTGGCGGAACTCAATGCCGCGCTGTGCCTTGTTATCAAACCCAGGAAATGAAAAATTCCATTTCCTGGAGTGGGAATCGAACCCACAACGTCGCACGCTTGTGCCACTGTGCCACGACAGGTGTTAATAAACTATCAGAATCTAACAGATACTGTCACAAATATAAACAAAAGAATTTTCAAATGTTATTAAGTGATATTTTGTTATAATATTTTCATTTAATATAAAATAAATATAACTATAACTTAGTTATAACTAAGTTAAGCATATTTAAAAATATTTAAACGTTATTAGATAAATTAATGTTTGGGTACAATTCTTTTTAATAATTTGTTTTTAAATGTGTATATCATCATATTGTATCATTTCTTCAATATCAGTTATCACAGTAAGAACTCAGTAGAGTTTTTGTTTTCTAAAAATATACATCTTTACGCTCTTGTTTTTAATAATTTTTGGAACGTTGGTATATATTCAATATATTTTTTTCTGTATACGTATACTAGGAACTTATATTACTCTTCGTGATCATCATATAAGAAAAATAGTGATCAAAGTAAAGATAGATTATGTGCATATCAGGTGTAAATATGACATATAAAGCATATATGATGTTCAAACGAGGTAGGTATATAGGACAGTTATCAAAAGGAAGGACCGTAGGATCGGATAAAATCAAAGAGTTTCCGACGCATTGGCTTCAAGAAGAGTAAAGGTCTGTCCAATGACCCGTCGGCTACTGTAACCTTCCATGTTGAAAATCTAAAATAGCCCAATAAATAACTAAAGTATCGTTTTCTTTTTCTATGAATTACATATACATAAGAAAACCGACTTTTAATTAAAGGCTAAAAAGTAAAATTACTACGAGTAACTCAAAAAGTAATGGTTAGATCTAACTATTTAAATGGAACCACGACAGAAGCACTAGCTATATAAACAAAATATCAAAATTGATTTACCCTGTAAATATAAAAAACGAATAGAGAACCTCTTTCTTTTCTCGAAGTCCATTAACAAGTCTACTAATTAAAAAAAATGTATATAACTTGAAAAACTATTTCAAAATTTCATATGTAAGATTTCGTTGAGAACAAGATCGATTAGATAACATGAGCCTTAATGCAGTGCTCAAACAAACTAAGCTATAAAATCACACCCCATAATAATAACTATAATATTTTAATATAATTGCCATCACTGTTTTTCTTCAAACCCTCCATTATAAATTTAGACCGCAAATATTTGTAAAAGTTGTTCATATGATATTTGAATTATTTATAATTCAAAGTAAAAGCTCTTATGAAACATGACCAGCTTTTTATAAAAAAATACCGGAAACGATTTAATCCTAATACAAACATTTTTTAAAACTTTAATAATAATAAATAAATATGACAAAATATCGCCCAAGCACAATTAAAAGAATTTCTTATATAACCTTATTTTTCAAAATAAATATGGCAGTGGTATGAAATCTCGAATTTATTTCAGTGGGATAAAAATGTGAGTTATATTTAAGCTCCTAAGTAAACGAATATAAACGAAGGATTAGTCGTTGTGTAAATATTACAAAAAACTTAATATTATGTTACGTTTGTAGAAAATTCCAAGATTGCTTGAACGCTACCCACTTCCGGCCTCGGGCGGTGTATTTTGTCAATCAAAATATTTTAATGTTTCTTTACTTTACTTGGTTACGTAGTATACTTATAATATTAAGAATAAAATAAAAATAACTGTGGTGTTCATTTTTTATCTGTTGTATAAAAAGGACTTGAAAAAAAAAATAATGTTAAGTAACATAACATTTTTAAAAAATCTAAAAGCTGAAATATACACTTACAGTAATAAGTTCTCGCTAATTGTTCCAATTAAATTCCCTCTTTACACTGCCTCAGTAAGGTACAGAATTACGTTTTTATTTCATATCTCATCTCTACTTACACACGAACATAGTTTCATGCATAAATCTGTCTTAAGAGGCCATTTCCCGCAGCGGATTGATGGTAGCGTACTTCCTACATTACCTAGGTACTAGGTAGCTTTCTAAAGTTTAAGGAGAACTTTATACGTGATCATTCGAATAAAGTTATGGATAAATACGATTTTTTTTTTATAAACGCATTATTTGAAAGTTCCCAAGACTAGTAGGTAAATAGTTTCTATTGCCTTAATTATACATATGAACACTCTGCCCAAGCTATTTCGCAAACAAAAGGCAAAGACCAAAATTGGTTATTCCGTGTGGAGGGTTGTCAAGCATTCATGGCATATCCTACCAAAGTTAATTCACTCCGTTTGTTGTCTATATGAAGATATTTAAAAAACACTATAACATATTGAAAATATTTTATTTATATCGAAGAATCAGAATAAAAAAAAATCTATGATATACATTGTATAATTGAATCGGTGAGTGCAGAAACAACGTAAGTCACAAAAAATGCAAAAATTCGTAATCCATTTAAACTAGCTTAGAAAGGCAAGATGCGTGTTGTTTTTCTCCCTCGTGCAAAATTTGAAAATCCGGACTTACGTTGTTTCTGCACTCACCGATTCAATAATCAAAGATAGGCAAATATCTGTTTTCTAAGGAAAACTAACCAAAGAAACTCAGTCTGTCTTTTACGTCTAAAATTATCTATCATATTTCCAACAAAATTCTCAAGAGTATTATAACTTATTATATCAGTCGAATTATTTAGATATCCTAAATTGTTTCACCGCTTACAGTTCCTAGAAATACTGTTATTATAAGGAAATAGAATATTATGCAAGAAGCTCAAACCGTCGGCAATTGGATACCTAACAAGCGAGCATTTGGGACTAAACTACAAAGTAGGGACCTAAACTTGGTTTTCTTGTAGGGTTGCCAAAACTTACCACTAAAATTTATATGTTCCTATATATTTCTAAATCGAAAACGTGTTTTTTATCTATATATCTACGTACGTATATATCTACGTCACATAGTAACAGATGGACATAATTACAAACTTTAAAAAAATTTGTCGCTTATTATAAAAATATATACAGTTTGGATATTTCAATGCAAATTCTGATGAAAAACTTTAAACTTAATTTTCTCAAAATTTGATTAATTTTCCAGTTAAGAAATTAACTGGCAGATGGAACATGGAAATCAGAGCGTGTAAATACTAAATTCCTTTGACGTACCCTATAACAATCAGGAAAATTCTTTAATATAAAAAAGGTCTTGTAAATAATGAAAAACAAATTAAATAAACGTGCTAATCAATATAAAGCACTAGTAGCCCTCGCTGGCCGTTAACCGGCGGCTAGTGGAGCGGAGATGGGCTACGGGATTCATTTAATTACTTTAAAAATTAATGAGACGAACGTTTAGCTCGGTACTAAATTGACCTGTAAAAGAGAAAATTGGATTAATTTAAAAACATTCAAACAAAAAGGCTAAACAATTTGTATGATGCTTATAAAATTTACGGTTTTAGTTTTAAGTAAGAAAACATTTTCAATGTTTTATAAATCAAGCAAGCTAGCAACAAAAAAGGTAAAATATTATGCGTAAGTTAAAATCCCTTTATGTTTCCTTTTCAATTATAAAGAAACCTCGTAAGTTAAAAAAACATATTATATACATAAAAAAAAATCTTACAATAATTCAATTTTCTCATAACTAACATGCACATATTATTTATTTAATAAAAAAAGAATTAGTTTTAACGCGCTTTTATTAGCTTCACCTGTATCCTATTAACGCAAGACCATATGCTACACTATTAAGCCACATCTTGCTATCAGATTTGGTCCAAGTGTCATTGAATTTAGATAAGCCAATAGATTATAACTTATTACTTAAATCTATCCATGAAGAGTGATATCGAACCTATTATCAGAAAATACTCAGTTACTAACCATTAGGGCATTAATTGGACAATTAATATTAAAATAACACGACTGAAGCTGTGAGCAGAAGTTAGTATAAGTAGAGCAAAGAAGAAACTCCTTAGCAATCCATGGATTTACATTGCGGGTGCCGGGCCCATCGCGTTGCAAAGAGAGGAGATTGGAGAGTGCCTGGACGACCCAAGTGCAGGTTTAAAAGCCCTTTAAAATGCGCATTAACGTTCACCTTCACTGTCCGCGCTCCTCCCTCTACCTAACCACTAACTATTTATTGACCACAGAAAAATGAATAAATGAAATAACCAAATATAATGTTTGGTTAACTTCATATTATTATGAGATGGAAATAAGAAAAATTAAATAATTAACCATTAGAAACATTTAGGTTTTTAATTATTAATGTAAATACATAACATGCGAAAGTAAACAAAATATATTTTAAAAAATCAATAAAACAATGGAAAATGTCGTCGTCAGGCGTAAAACCAGCTGAAAGTAACGGTAGCGTAATACGATCTTTAAATTACTCGTAATGAATAGAATCTCTATTTCTATCTGTAAAGGTGAACCGAGTCGTCGCAGCTTAAAATGTTACATATAAAACCCACAACTATTATGTTTTTTGTTGAATATAACGGCGGAGGCTGACTTTTGTGTAAAGATGCTATAGTACAATAAAGTACCGGTCAATTTGTCCAATAATTATAATATAAAATTATTTTAAGTTTGACATATATTTATAAATGTTCATTTCCCCACTCTGATAAGATGAAGCGTGGCGTAGGACCTTGCCGTAACTTAAAATGTAATGTCTTAACATTGGGCAGAAAGCAGAGGACAGACTGTCTTGATAGGTTCTTTCTGAATATCCTGCCTGCCTTTAGCTGCGATAAAACTCAAAAGCATTCCCATCTTTTGCTTTTCTAAATACGAAATATTAATTCATAAAAATAGCCATTTAATTATTATCATTGGAACATCTCGTTTACAGTTTCGTACAAAATATTAGATATTGACTTGAGAAGCAAAGAAATGAAATTAAAAATTAAATTTTATTAATTTCCTCACCGGCCACAGATTTTAAAGACTTTACATGCTAGGTGGCGGAACCCAACGCCACAATCAATCTAGCCTAAAAACCACTTATATAAGTATATTATTATATAAAATCAAATAAAATTTTGCACCTTCGATCAGACACATACTAGACATACTAAACCATAAACAGACATCAATTTACTTTATAAAGTAAAGCGAAATATCTTTATTTTAGTTTCATTTTGCTTTAAGACAAACTTGTTTAAAATACCATTTTAACTACTTATAAAGTACCTAGCGTAAAAAAGAAAATTCAAAAGTTTTCAAATCTTGAAACGCGAAGCAAACTTTGTTTTGTTTGTGAAGTTCGTTTCTTGTTGTGTTCAATATCATGGCGACTAGACACATTTACTTTTAAAACTAAAACTCCCACGAAAACAACTTACTCACTTTTATTAATATCTTTAATAATACTTGAAGCGTGGTGCTGTGGGACAGCGTCTGATTGTAAAGGAGATTGCATATGGGTTCGATTTACCAAGGGAGATTATATTTAAAATATTTATATATATTTTTCCATTTTGGCAATACGTAGCACAGCGTTGAGATCCGCCAGTCAATACGCAACGTCTCGATTTTGGCTGGAAAATAGAGAACGGAGTGTCTTGTCTTGACATTAAATTTTGCCTGATTACTCTATATCTACTTTATGCTATAAGGAAAAAAGTGTGAAACGGTTTTTTAGCTAAATTTAGGTCTTAATCTTAGATATTTTCTAGCCTTATATGTTTTCTGTATTTAGATAGACAATACAGACAAGTGCGAATTTAAAATTCGCCACAAAATCAATCGTATTATGCAGCAGACACACAATTGGTGCGATTTATAATTCTTATAACCTATGTATTTATAACTAATTCATTTTTTAACGAAATTATTATACGTAGGACTTATTTCTCAATGTGATGTGACACCAAAATATAATAAATATAAGTAATAGCAACTTGTGCACAAACAACTATTGAAATTTCGCATCGCATCAATTGGACGAAGTCAAAGAAGTCCCTGTAGGCAAACTGTGTTCAAAGTTTAAACCATCTATTATTGTTACTGTTTGCTTTTTAACTTAAGATTATTCTTGTGACATTCAGAAAACTGGTTAAAATAGATAGCCTTTTTCCTAAACATATGATGTAAAGTTTAAAGTTTTTCAAGACAGTCATTTAATTTTAGGTTATAAAATAAAAAACTCCTATTTTTAAAAAATATGTAGACGGAAGAGTAGGAGTGAAATTGGATAATAGAATAATGTGCATTACCATACATTTATGTATAAAATTTCTTTACAAAATATTCTATAACTTAGTAATAATTATAAAAGAATTAAATTTTATGTAAATACATATAACTATCCAAAAACGTATACCCAACGCTTATACATATATCAATCAGAAATTATACCGGCTAGAGCCTGTTAATACATACAAACCTACTAAAGCTAGCGAATGAAACAAGGAAAAGCATATTTTTATGGAAATGAAAATATCTGACATGCGATGTCGCTGCACGATGAAGAATTTAAAACCTGTAATTTACCAACCACAATCAAGACCCAAAAAATCGAATTCAATTATAAGAAAGGAAATATAATATAATAAAATAAAATTAATATAGGTACACGTACGATACATTAATAAGTTATGATTAAAACTTAGAAAACATATATCTATAAATCAGCCAGGTCTTATCTTTTGTTAAGGCATTAGACATGTAATTCAATTACTAACGAACACCTGTAATCCAACATCTAATCCAATTCTCATATTCTACTTTCTATATTACGATTTCTGTATTTAATATAATGTATAATAGATACGTAATTAGAAAATATGTTTTACTTTCATCTTGGTTTTATATACGAGTAGGTATTAATTAAGTAAAGGTTGGTGAGGCCTGCTGTGACGCAGAGGCACAATCGGGTAACTGTAAACGCGACCAGTTGTTGGTTCGTTCCCCACTCCAATATTAAATATTACTTCAATATTAAATATTATTTAATATTTTCATTTCCTCGCTCTGGTAACAAGACAAAACGCGGCGTTGAGTTCCGCTACTCAGCACGCAATGCCTCGAATCGGCGTAAAGTAGGGAACGAAAATGTTAAAAGTGAATGGAGGTTCTTAACACTAGTTCTGGTTACCTCTGCCTACACAGCTATGTACGGGAAACAGCGTGAAGCTAAAAAAAAGGTTGATGAAAAAATTAGTGTTGATGTGTGTATGATAATATCAAATGTCTCCTTCTTTTAAAATAGCTATTCTATATTAAAGTATAAGTACCTACTTATAAGGATATTTATATTTGTACTAGTTACTGGCTGCAACACCATGACTTTACGATCCTTCCTACACTAATACCAATTATTAATCATTTTCATCGAAATCTGGGCCCAAAATCACACCGCCTTTACCATGTTAGAGGTATAATGTATATTGTCCTCAGATTTCAATGCTTTATATTTGACAATAAATACTACTAATCTTACTGAAAAACTATTACTAAGGCGCCATTTAATTCTTTCTTATAATTTAGATATAGTAGGTACATCAGGTGTTTCGACTTTTAAAATCCCGCCCAAGCTTAAAAGCTATACAAAAAAAAGGGTTCATTCACATCCAGGTTGGTGAATGTGTATAAATGTTCTGTTATTATCATATTGTATTACATATAAGAAGAAACTCCTTAACATACCATGGAATCACCGGGAAGTTTCCGGAAAATGCGGTGGATTCCTCGTACTAGCAGTTCCTGGGACTTGCCACCCAAGTAGTAGGATTAAGGGTGCCTTTCAGAATATGGAACGCTAGCCTCCGCTATCCTCGTCGCTCTCTTTTTGAAAAGGTCCTACTATACCCACGTTTTAAATATGTTACGAATAATATGATAATAATTTTAGACAGGCCGAGATTTTTAGTACATTATAAGAGATTTCGCTCAGTACATTGTAAGAGATCAGTGCTAGTACATTAAAAGAGATTTCACTCCTTCTTCTGCCGCATCCATGAAATTTCTAAACCTACTCCTGCTCAGTGTGCTGCACTTGAGTTGGCGAAGGGCGAACATTTTATACAAGTCAGCCGGCTATTAAATATTTAGGTCCGACCTGGATGATATATTAGTGCACTCGCGGATTTATGCATTTTCAAGGCTTTTATAGGTTTTTAAATTTTTGCCGCCTTTGTCTTTTCTTTATCGTCCAGGCCCTCAATAATCACAATTAAGTTTTAGTCGTCCCGGCCCTCTATAATTGTCAATTAAGTTTTTGCCGCTCTTACTTTTTTTTGTCGTTCCGGCCCTCAATAATTATCAACTAAATTATTCCCGCACTTATTTTTTTAAAGATTGACATTTTTTTTAATTTGCCGCCCCATAAAATCTGTCGGCCAAGGCTTACTCAGCCTGCTGGTAAACCCGCCACTAATTTATTGTAATTTACAAAAGGTAAGCCGATAGGAATCGTGTTATATGGACACTTCATCACTTGTACTTTAAAGAATAGATTTTTTTTTCATGCATGCCTAATTAAAACTAGCGTACAAAACTGGATTTCAAAATAACTATTCATATATATGTAATACTTATCTTTGACTCTGCTCACATATAGCTTATCTAGTCTAAGTAGCCTATCCATTCCAACAGTTATATGTATATGTACAAAAACATTTCTACTTACACTGACAATAAGTACCCTACTGGTATTAGGCAGGGTAGGAGATTAGGAGGCCTTTGTCGCTCTTAATACTCTTGATACACTTTTTATGTGTCAATAGTACTCTCATACATGTAGTATTTATTACATATATATAGTAAAATTTCTTCACTACGTAACAGTTAGATGTCCAGATAAAACATATATTATTAAAGTTATTTGAAGAAGCAATCTTTATGATTAATCACTTCGTTTACAACTTTCCATTCGCAATTTTATCCAAATTAGATAGACGTCTAAATAAGAAGATATATGTATCTTACAAAAACATGTAATAAATATTTTGCAAAAAGTCATATAGTAGAAGGGCTGTTAACCCTATAATACTCCAGAAGTGAGAAAGTGACACTACAAAAATAATTTACCTACGTATATTTAAACTAATATTTATTCTAAAGTGGCATGTATTTTTATAAGGAATAATTATTAAATAAAATAAATTTGTATGTCTATATTTCATATATCACATACACACAACACATTCATGTTAATATTATATACTTATTTCTATCTTAAAGTTGTTTTTTAACTAGACAATTTTTCATAAAAGTATTTGTATAAGGTAGTAAGGAAGTCACTAACCTCTATTACACAATTTAAGTTTATTTAGGAACTACTAATTCATAAATTGTTGCAAATTAAATGTCAAAATATATATATATATATTTTTTATTTTATAATACCCGTAGTCGCGGAACTGGCAGAAGGCTGTGTTTGTAATTAACAATCTTTGTGCAAACTCGCTTATCGGCCCTTTATTGCTCCACCCCTAGTTCCCTCAATTGCTCCCACCGACTTAATTAAAAGATAACTGGTTTCTTTTTGATTGAACCCTTAAAGTAATTCGTATAAAGATAATACTTTCAGTTATTTATTTAAAGAATAATGCAAAAAACGACATCTACAAAGGCACACCAGTCATTTTCATCATTAATTGATGATAAATTAACGATAACCAACCAATGAGTAGATTAAGAGTTAATTTGCACGGGATAGAAATGTAGTGGAGGTATAACAGAGATATCTCCCTATGCACGCACATTCCTTTGTATTGAAGATGGCTTTAGTAGGATCGCGGCTGTAAATATTTTGAAGGCTTAATCACATGCAAATATCTATTATATACATTATGTTTAACATAAATTCAAAAGTAACATTTATGTAATTGTAAATACGCTTAAGATTACAGGAAAGAAAAATACCTAAGCAAAGATTTTAAGCCACTACGCTTCCAAAAACAAAAGGGAATTTATAAGAAGCCGCTTTAGAATCATGAAAGCAATCTGCATAACAGTTCTAAAACAAAGAAAATATTTTACGAGATGTCGACATAATCCAGCATTATGCATGTTTCGCGGTTTAAGCACTTCCACGTTAAATAAGAAATAAAACATCGTTTAATATAACGGAATTTTATTGCAATTGGTGAATATAAAAATGCTATTATATTTTTTTTATTAAACTAATCCTGTAAATATGTTTTTAAACACTCCCTATGCAAATTCATTCTATTTTTTATTTTAACATCAACTTATTTTTTATATTAATTAAGGATTTACTTGGCATTGGCTCGTGGCTTTCTTTCACGCATTTTTTGTGTTTATTTAATGTTAATAGTCCTCAAAGCCAAAAATCTTCCTGAAACATTTGCTTGACAAGCTGTATAAATAAACTAGCTTTCCACCCGCGGCTTCGCCCGCGTGGAACTCGGTTATATCGCGCGACATGGTAAAGAGTAGCCTATAGTCTTTCCGAAGTTTTAGACTATTTGTCAAAATTGGTTATGTGGTTTAGGTGTGAAAGTCGTAAACAATTGAACAATCTTACATGATTTTATGTTTGACAATAAGGAACTTTCATGCAAACTTTTATCCCCTATTTCAAACTGTGTCCTTTCCCAAGTTCAGTGCTATCTTTATACCGAATTACATCAAAATCGGTTCAGTGGTTTAGGCGTGGAAGCGTAACAGACAGACAGACAAGACAGAGTTACTTTCACATTTATAATATTAGTAAGGATAAAACCCTGTATGTTGCCGAAGAACAGGTACATCACAAAAAAGTTTCACTGAAAACGTTTAGAAGTTTTTGCGTGAAAGGTAAACAAACAAAGAATTCAGAAATCACATTTTTGACTCCTATTATTTTTATAAAGGCTTCTAGAAGTACTTTCTTTATTTACAGAACTTTTAAAACATTGAAATAGCCGATAAACAGCTCATATTATTTCAAAGTTCTATATCCTTCGAAACAAGATTACATATTATAAAGAACGCAAAAGAAATTAATTAACATTTATATTTTAAGCTGTTGAGAGCTTTATAGATTCATCTAAGTTTGTTTTCATTTACGTAAAATTAAAATTATATGAAACAATAGCCTACCCTGCTATATGCGGGATACAGCGTGAAGTTATGTATGTATTTATTAAACCATAGTTTTCTATGCATATAAAATTTATTATTATAAGTATTATACAAAATTACAAATTGAATTTCTGAAACGGTTATGAATTTCAAAGATTATGTTCATTAAGAGAAGAGCATTATCTACTTAAAACACTGCACTATCCGGTTTAAGGTATGCTTTGCTGTATGTGACAAAGCAGGGATTACGTCTGACGTTCTAAATTAACACGAAAAAGCGGAAATATACGGGCAAGTATGGGTGTAAAATTATCGTAATATTATATTTTATAAATAACTATAGTTTATCTACAACCTTACTCCTGCGGAACACTAAATTCAAATGGTTATTCATAGTTTTTACGAGAATATATAATACATTTAATCATTGAATATAATTCATTAATATTTATTTTAAATAAAAATAACACAAATTCTGTGTAGATAAAAGGAAACTTTGCTAGCTTAGTACAGAGTAAACAAAACAATAAAATAAAACATTGGAGTGGATCCTGGAAATATTTATGAAAAGTTAATAAATTCAAAATAACAGCTAAGTAACTTCCTTTTAATCATATAACATTATAAAAGCATGGCTACACCCTAAATTAACAACATCATTATAAAAACTCTTATGTACCTAAGTATATCTCAGGATTTATTGTGTTTAAAATGTTCTTTGACTGACGTTTATATGAAGAATAAATCTTTTCCGATTTCCTTATTAATTGTGCGCTTTGTTGATTTTCATGTTCCAGCGTTTCCCAACCTGTGGTCCGCGGACCCCTGGGGGCCGGGAGTATATGTATGGTGTCATCCACGGTGTCATCTCTGGACCATACATAAATCGCTCATATTTAATGAGCGATTTATAGCAAAAAGGCCGCAAAAAACCAACACCAACCTTCACATTATTATTTTTTTTTCATAATAAAAAGTTATAATTACCTTTTGTCTGTATTAACTAAAATAAATACTTAATGCGTTTTTTTGCTGTTTATTTTATTACAGGGGTCCGTGAAAACTATGTTTGATTTCCTAAGGGTCCGTGGACTGAAAAAGGTTGGGAAACGCTGTCATATTCTATACTTTTTAGAGTACCATACTTCGTCTAAATGGATAACAAATTATTTATTTCATGAGATTTTTATCTTTAAGAGAATAACATGCTCCGACCAAATATATCATAAGTACTTACTTACTTAACTTCACGCTTTATCCTTAGCGAGGTAGTCAGAGAGATAATAAGTATTTCAACGAAAAACAACTTAAATAGTTGAACAAACAATATTTTTAAACAAACAAATTCAAGGATATCATGGATATTGTATTTTGTCCGTAGCGTTGCTTGTATATAGTTTAATTTGGATCGGATTACCGAAAAAAATAATTTTAGTCATGACTTGCTGAGCCATAATTGTATTAAACTCCCATAATATTTAATGTTAAGCCATAATATTAATTGATAAAAATCCAGCTATTTTTAAACTCATTCTGTTTATATAGTTCGACATTAAGCAGATTAATTTTAATGTCATTGTGGCGTAGCTTCACTACACCATGACTGTAAACTCGATTTCACTAATACACACTTTTCCGTCATAGACAGGGCAGAAAACCAGTGTCACAAAACTCCGGTCTCGACTGCCCGAAATCGAATCGAAATATTTAATGCCGCAATCTGTCTAGAGACGGACTACTACCAGTGTACCATAGTAGTGTAGTCTACCAGAGCGGAATAATAAATAAAAATAATAATTTAAATATAATTACCCCACGTGACCAAACCTATAACCAATCGCGTTTATAGTAAGACGTTATCTCACTGCGAAAAGATGAGTTGCACAAGAAAAGATAAGTGAATAATAAAATAAGCTGTGCCTAATTCATTTTCGAAAGGCGAAGACAACTTTAGTTTAATAATTTCACCATCTACAATATTTTTACCTCATACGTATAATCGAGGACTTATCGCGAATAGCTATTAGGTGCGGTTGACAGGGACATGATCCTTAAACCCCTCCGGGTGGGATGCATTAGAATATTATCTCTCCCTTACAACTACTGCATACTAAGACCCTTCTCGGACTATTATAGCCGTTATACGTTTTTATACTCAGTATTATTATAATCTTACACTATCTGTAACCACTTCAATCCTCGTAGCTTCTATGATATAGAATTTATCTAAATACCTATAAAATAAATGTCCCGTTTTTTGACCGGCAATGATATCTTATTTAACCAGTTAGGAGGATACTATTAAACTGTAAATTGTATTTATATTAAGTTCTATTAAAATCCACGAATATGGTGTTCATTTGAGTAGCTACGTCCTATCAGAGCCAATATGTCCTTTTAAATTAATTAATCTTGGTTAATGAATATATTTTATTATTATACCCACTTTTTTCTTCACACATATAGTATAACAAAAGCAGTTGCTTTTTACCCAAGAGTTTCTGGATTGACAAAGAGGGTTACATTACAAAGTTAAAAGGAGTCATATTCTAAGCTAAATAGAAAGTTATCTTAATATTAGTAAAAATACTAAATTAAAATATTTCAATTTTCTTATTATTTTGTCATAGATAATTATTACTGTATGTACTCGTACATATAGGTATAGCATAACAGCAAACCTCATATCTAAACTTTAATTAATGAAGATCTCTGATATGCCCACAATAAATTTACTCGAAGTGCCGATGCTGAATGTGTATAGATTGGTTCATCTATCTTCCGTGTAGGAACCATAGAGACGAGATCGTTGCGGTAATGTCTAGCCCTATATATACAAAGTTATAGTCGTGGTGTATTTATGTACCTCCCATATTTTTTCCGAATTTTGAATCCTCTTACAATTCGACCTTTTACATGTATTTTTTAAGCATTTCAAATATCGATTTATATCTTACTAGCTAACACTGCGAACTTCGTATCACCTTTTTTTATCGTCAGTACTGAGGTTTCTACACGTTTTCCATTATTTTATTTTAATTTTTTTTGTACAAACCTTCTCCTGACAATATCGAACACATAAATGAAGATCTACCCAATTTGGCGCAGTCGTTTGGAAGTTATACGCGTACAAATATTTCGGTGATTTTTTTTTTGATAGATAATATAGATATAGGGACTTGTAAGTAACACGATTATCTAATTAAACAGACCATATGAAACGCACTGTTCCAAATAATGTAGAATAAAAATATATAACCTGTTATTGACATACCTATAATAAATAGATAATTTTAGTATCGTATAAAAGTTGTAATATTTAAAAATATATAAAAAAACGTTTAATATTTGAATTTTTATTTACGTTTAAATATGTTCCTTAATAAAATAATATCGTTACATATTAAATTATTTGAAACATCAAAAGCTTTAAATTTTAGTTCTCTTTTTCTTCTATTTTAATACCCATATCCTATATATCTATACACAAATATATATACATATTTTAAAATTATATTTAATTCAAACTCTTCATATAAGACCAATACCGATATAAAAACATAATAGCTTTAGAGAATACCATGTAGAAATTCTGGACCACGTTTCTGTTTCATAAATTTTTATTATGCATACATTAGCTTTGTACGCCAAGTTTAATTTCAAATAAACCTTTATGCAGAAAAACCTTACACAATAAAAGTTAAAGTTATATAATTTTCGAATAATACTTTCAAATATGTCTCATACATCCGGCGGGAAGTGAGGGACGGAAAAAGAACGGAGTGTCTTAACACTAAGTTCTAAGGTTCCCTTTGCCTACCTTGCTATATGCTGGATACAGCATGAAGCTAATAAAATTTTCTGTAAATCGAAATATAAGAACCTAATGATTTTCGAAAGCACCATATTTGAACCCACGAGCTTAAGTTATTTTATGATTAAAATATGGCCACAAATCGGATCGGATTGAAATCGAAAAATCCTAATTATTAAATGAGTTGATGATATAACTATGTGAATCTTTAAGTTTTTTTTTTATATAATACTAGTTGTGTCTCGCGACTTCATTTGAATGCAAAACCTAATATCCCATTTAGTATAAATAGTGTAACTGTATATTAACACCAATTAAAAATGTATAATTTTCCATTCTTTCTTTTCATTCAGAATCAAATAAATGCGCTAACACAATAATTTAACAAAAGGTTGTTTTCCTGGGAAAACTTGCCCTTGACCAAAACGCTGACTTTGAAAAACAAACTTCTGACAATCTGCGAAGAATATTAAAGAGCTTACAATGTGTCCCAAGTGAACTACGTCAAATACAAGGGGAAAAAGTTTTTACTTTTGTTATAACACAAAAGAAATGTTTTTGGTAAAAGTACAAATGCCTTTACTGCAATTAATGTAGAATCTATAATAAAAATATTCACCTCCGTAAGAAATATGATTATAGCATTTGCTATTTTTAAAAAATTAACAACATCAAGAATGATTTTTTTAAATTTAATATATGGGCTAACGACAAGATTTACTGAACTCATTCAAGAATAATTCATAAGAAACAAGCTAATCTGTCATTAACTTAAAACGGTAAAGTTACTCCATCGAAGATAGTTTACTCATTTAACGTTTAATCTAAAAGCGCCACGGGCTCTTTTAAGCTGCCTACAATCAAATTTACCTGCATCTTGCCAGGTTAATCGATTATTAAAATGTCGCCATCTTACGATGAGAAGGAAAAATTAAAATAGCGTACCATTTAACAATGTATTAAAGGTCGTGTAAAAGGAAAAGCGATAGCAATAAACAACATAAGTACGTGACAACCCAAATCTTCGAGCAAATGTCTAGCTTTTATCTGAATTTCTGGTCATATTTACTTGCTATCCTTAAATATAGGCCACGGTAGCCTTCAAGCACTGATTATATATTTATATATGTAAGTGTAGCAAATAGTAGAAGGCCTAGTTGGGGAGGAAAAACTACTTTATTAGGGTTAAACCTCTGAAACAATTTCAGATTTTTGTATATTTGATATACTTAGATTCTTGTATTTTACGTTGCTCATATAAACCTACATTATTTATCATATTACACACTATTTGTTATAAAATGGAACCATATATATTTTACGCTGCAAGAAAATTATTAAAAATGTTATTTAGCTCTTACAAGAAATTTAAAAAATAAGCTTTTTTATCTTCAAGCATCTCCCGTAATAAGCAGAAATAAATTGAATTTGGGGATTGACTTTCGTTATCTATTAAAATATAAGTTATATAAATAATAAAATACCTTACAACTATTTAAAAGAGACTATGTTTATTTACGGCCTAATTCATCGGATCTACTCCAGTACTGTTTTATTATTGCTCCACCTCAAGTTTATGGTCTATAAACTCGACGTTCATTTGTTAGTAGAAATATCTAACACCATTATATATTGTCGACCAGGTGTCCTATGGAACGTCATATTTTACAACTTCATCCACGATAAACCTTTTTTATTATTGTTTCGGTTATTCTTTTTCTCAGATGGAATTGTGGTCCCTGATATCTGAATGTAAAAAAATATATATTTCATTTTAAAATTGCATACATTACAAATAATGTGTGCAGAACACTAGCCTTATTTTCAAATTCTGAATAAATTTGAACGTTGATTTTATATATTCTCATCAAATACTTGATAATTTAATATTAGTAGATAATAGAAAGCTTTTAAACGGCATGTTCTGTTATACATGCTATTTCAGTGCTTTAGTCTGATCCTCGAAAACGAAAGTCATAAATATCGAAATCTTGTTAGTACATTTATAATTAAAAACTATACCAACAAATTTGCTCATCACTTACTTTAACGTTTTTCACAAGGTTACGCTGAAGGTGAAGAACGCACTGAAATTTTAACACTGCCATTAAAGCGTACCGTCGTACAATCATCTTGTCAGGTATGATATATTACCGGTAAGCCTATCTAAGTGTCGGTTATTACGACCATTTTTTCCCTTGAATTCATTTCATTCGTGACGTTTCTATTGTCTGCAATCAGCACGCAACAAGAAATCCAAAAAAATAAGATAAATTCCTCCAAATGTCTTTATTTACGAGCAACACTCTGTACCCAACGACTATCTCTATACCTAATGGCTTTGCGACGCAAATGGCGGACAAATCGAAAAACAAGATAATATTTTTGGACGTCGCGCCGGCTCGCACACCACATATGAAGCCTGCGTCCGGCAACTCTGTAGTACCGTTACATGATAATTTAATAGCCCCTCAAATAAATAGGGATATTATATATGAGAATATAAAACCAGTGTTCACGTTACTTCGAATTATGGGAGTTTTGCCCTTAACACGACCCTCGCCTGGACTCAATCAGTTTCAAATTGCATCTCCCTCCATGTTGTACTCTCTTATTTGTTACGTTGGCCTTATTGGCTACATATCGTACCTGTCCTTGAATAAAGTGCAAATATTACGCACTGCAGAAGGCAAATTCGAGGAGGCAGTCATTGAATATCTCTTTACGGTATATCTATTTCCTATGATGGTGGTCCCAATATTATGGTATGAAACAGGGAAAATTGCAAGCATTCTCAATGGATGGGTTGAATTTGAGGTATGTATATTGTTTCGAATCGGTTTAATATATCAATTCAAGAATTTTTTTGTACATATAATTAAAATATGGCTGATTGAACTAATATAAATTGTTTTTTTTTTTACAGATATGCTACAAAAAATTATCTGGAAGAAACTTGCCCGTTGAGTTATACAAAAAAGCTTTAGCAATTTCTATAATAATTCCAATATTGTCTACAAGCTCGGTCGTCATCACTCACATCACTATGTTACATTTTAAGTTGATACAAATTTTGCCTTATATTTTTTTAGAAATTCTTACATATATTTTAGGAGGGTATTGGTATCTTTTATGTGAAACTTTAAGTGTATGTGCAAGTATTCTTGCAGAAGATTTTCAACAGGTAAGTGTTATCTAAAATAAATATATGTTAAAAATAGTTAAATAAATATTATACTATACTAAATTATTTTAAAATTATAAAACGTCTTTAAGGCACTACGGCATATAGGACCCGCAGGGAAAGTAGCGGAATATCGCGCTCTTTGGCTACGATTAAGTAAATTGGCCCGGAATACTGGCGTCGCAAATTGCTATACTTTCAGTTTTGTCAATTTATACCTCTTTCTTATCATAACTTTGTCCATATACGGCCTCCTTAGCCAAATCTCTGAAGGTTTTGGTATCAAGGACATTGGACTGGCGGTGACTGCTTGCTGTAGCATTTTTCTATTATTTTTTATTTGTGATGAAGCACATTACGCATCGAACAATGTAAGTATAATGATATAATTTTATCGTAATAATTTTTACCATGTCTTAAAAATATTAATTTAACTTCACGCTGTATCCCGCATATAGCAGGGTAGGCATAGGGAACCAGAGAACCTAGTGTTAAGACACTCTATTCTCTTTCAACAAATCCGTTCCCCACTTTCCGCCGAATTGAGGCATTGCGTGTTGAGTGGCGAAACTCAACGCCGCGCTTTGCCTTGTTACCAAACCCAAGAAATGAAAATACTAAATTTTACATTTCCTGGAGTGGGAATCGAACCCACAACCTGTTGCGTTTTCAGTCGCACGCTTGTGCCTCTGCGCCACGACAGGCGTTATTAAAAATATTAAAAATATTATCATTTGAAAAAATCATTACAAAAAAAAATCTATAGATAATTAATATAATGATTTTACCGAGTGTTTTAAACTTTAAGAGATATTTGATTTTCAAGGTTCTTAAACATATTAGAAGAAACTATTTTAACCTAATTAATCGTGTATATTTTAGTATTCGGAAATACATTCTTGGAGACCCGACGTTTCAAAAACAACACTACAATAGACAGTGGTCACAGGTAGTCAAACCTATACGGACTTATCCGCTTAAAATAGTTTCATTTAATATGTTTTAAACTTAGCTTAATTTCTTTATGAAGTTGTAATAATATAACGGTTAAATCTTAAGAGAACGGGAGTGCTAACATCCCTCTCAGGTATCGTTTGCTCGGCTTTATTACATCAACATATAATAAAAAAAACATGTATAAAGTATTAAGAACAATGTTAGCATAAAGGTTGCCTTAACAGTTGATTTTTTGGGCCTACCCTGAAAAAATCAAAGGACACATAATATAAATATTTGTTAACCCTACATGCTACATACTTACATAAATATAAATGTACTTATTCCAATAAAAAATAATATATAACTACGCTAATACTTTACAGGTAAGAACTAATTTTCAAAAGAAGTTACTTATGGTGGAGCTGTCGTGGATGAATACGGACGCGCAAACCGAAGTCAACATGTTCTTACGCGCTACCGAAATGAACCCTTCTCAAATAAGCTTAGGCGGCTTCTTTGACGTGAATCGAAATCTTTTTAAATCTGTAATATATATATTTTTTTATTACATATTTTAAGTCCATAATTAAAAACTGCAGTTTTGAAATTCTTTGTCAAGTTAAAACAGCTATCTTGTAGTAGGCCAATTTAAATAAAAATATATAAATTAAAAGTAACAACAGTCGGGTTCAACAAACCTTAATATAACATTATTTACATACATACATAGCGTCACGCTGCATCCCGCATATAGCAGGGTAGGCAGAGGGAACCGACGTGTTAAGACACTCCGTTCCCGACTTTCCGCCGAATTAGGACATTGCGTGCTGAGTGGCGGAACTCAATGTCGCGCCTTGCCTTGTTACCAAACCCAGGAAATGAAAAATTCCATTACCTGGAGTGGGAATCGAACCCATAATTTGTCGCTTTTACAGTCGCACGCTTGTGCCTCTGCGCCACAATAGGTGTTATAACATTTTTTAGGTATCCAAAAAACAAATAAATTTAATCTAAATTGTTATTTAGCCGGTATAACATGCACAAATCATGGTCGATAGACATATATGTATGAGTTTTGGCTGGAGCTTGGCTATCTAAAAAAATATATATTTAAATCAAAAACTACTCAAGAACATTCAGCTATTATATAAAATGCAAAGTACATATTTGTAAAGAATTGGCTTACTTATTACTCCAACACCAATTAGTTGAAGTGCAAAGCGAGCGCACTAGATTTGATCAGCAACGAACCGCTAGTTTTCGAGCAATATTTTTAACGTATTTTATAAGTATATATATATCAGTTATTCATTAATATTTTTTATTTACACATATCACGCAAACGCAGCTCTCCATTTTTTTTTCAATTAGAGTATTTGGGTGCCTATTACATATACCTACCTATACCAAAGTGAGAATGAAACAACTGTTATGTCTGCCTAGTGCCTTTATGACAGTTATTTTTTATATTGAAATTAAATTAAATTAAAGTGGGGAGCGGAGTGTCTTAACACTAGGTACTGGGGTTCCCTCAAGTAAAAAAAAAATTGTTTAGCAATAGGTATACGTCTACAAGTATGATTTAGGCTTTGTTTGGGATCACAAAACACGTAGGTACCTAGTCTTTATATTTATTTTTAGTAAGAAATTGTAATGATATTAAAATTTACTATTTTACAGCTTCTAGCTACGATGGTGACCTACTTAGTTGTATTACTCCAATTCCAAATCAGCATCCCTGATGAAAGCCGACGAAATGAAATGGACGAAAACCAAGCTTCTGTCAACGAATCTATAACGGAAACAACAAAAATGACTTCCACTACTATTGCTACCACGATCTTAACAACTCTAGCTAAGAGAAAAAAGAAAAATTAAACGTTTTGGGCACCATTAAAAAGTTTTATAAATCATACGCCGATTTATAAATTTAAATTTATAAAGATTTATAAATTAATTACTTTTAAAGTAATTATATTAATAATTACTTTTATTATATTTCCATAGCATTTTGTTTATTGTTAATTATATCGAATAATATTGTCCAAAATTCTATATTTAATAAAAACAAATATAAAAATACAATTGGTACGTATGCAAATTTTACCTTTCAGTATCAGACTGAAGAGTTATTATATTGAAATTATTAAAAAGTAGTTTAGAGTTACAATATGCATGCTGATTTTTTTTTTTAATTTATATTATTGTAATATGTCGAAATTATGATAGAGAAGGACAGCGTCTGTATGTAAACGCGAATAGGGTTCGATTCCCACTCGGGGAAAGATTATATTGAAATTATAGTTATTTCTTCATTCCGGTAAGACAAAAAGCTAATTATTATGCATGGTAAAGTGATATTTTTCTTTAAAAGAAATAAGCCATGTTACCATATTGTGTATAAAAGTGTGTTGCATATAAGAAATTTATACTAGACTATATCGAAATTCCAAATATACTTACACAACGAAAGTGTCCCATGAATGATCTTAAAAATATGACTTTCATTTATATAATATAAGAATGTATAATGCTTTATTAGTGCTTTATTTCCTTACTTTATGTTCCAAATTGAATACAATTTTAATATACGAATACAACAAAAATATTATTATTTAGATGTTTTATGTGCCAACAATATTTCCTTAGTAAAATTTGTTAAATGTAAAATTCAGTGAATCGTCAAATATGAATAGACCATATTTTCTACCTCACTGGGATTTCTAAAAGGGTTATTTTTGTATGTCTAAATAGTGTAAATATGATATTTATACAATTTCGTTTTTACAATAATATTTATTTCTTTCCTTTTTTCCCTTAGGGAACGGAAACGTTATAATTATACTTATAAAATAAAACTGTTTTCCAATAGTTCACAAAATATAATGTTTTTAATTGTGTAAAATAAACAGAAAATAAAAAAATAATTAACGTTCCATTTTACGTATGCCATTCAAGAGTTGGCTTGTCCATATTATTTGTCACTTGATAACCCACCGAATATTCCGGATACACCGAATGTCAAACAAATAATATCGCATTCCTGTGGATCTAGAAAACGCCTAAGCGAAGCCAGTTCATATTGTTTTCCCAAGAATTGTATTTATTCAGTTAAGAATCACTGAATTTCGTAACCATGGTGGACTACAGCAAATGGAAAGACATCGAGGTTAGTCTTTATTTTTATGATTACGTTTAAAACAAAAGCGTTTATATTAAAAACTTTTATATAAGATTGTATTTACATGGTAACTTACTTTTAGCTGTATTTTATTTCTTTGTTTTTAAATTGCACTAGATTTCGGACGATGAAGATGAAACACATCCAAATATTGACACTCCTTCACTATTCCGTTGGCGACACCAAGCCCGTGTTGAACGCATGGAGGAACGAAAACGAGAGAAGGAAGACCATGAACAGCGAAAAGCTGATAATATTAGAAAACTTGCTGAAACTAAAAAGAAGATTGCTGAAGCTGCACCAGATAGCACCGATCTGGAGTCATTGAAGAAGGCTCTGGCAGAACTCGAAAAAGAAGAAAGAGCAATTAAACTCAAAGAAGATGATTTGAAAAAGAAGGAAAAGAAGACACCATGGAATGTAGATACAATAAGTGAACCGGGATTTACAAAAACAATCATCAACACCAAGGCTGGTAGGCCTAAGGATGAAAACTTGACAGAAGAGGAAAAAGAAGCAAGAATGAAGAAATTCATAAAAGAGAATGAAAAGTTTTTAAAACAATTTGGTATGCTTCGTCGGTATGATGATTCAAAACAATTTCTTCTGGAGCACAGTCAATTAGTTTGTGAAGAAACTGCCAATTACCTTGTTATTTGGTGTATAAACTTAGAAATGGAAGAGGTAATACTATATTTATGATTATTATAAAATTACTATGACTACATATTACTTATTGTATGTTTTATCACAAAATAACTGCTTACAAAAAAATTTCACCTTTCCAGAAACATGACTTAATGGCACATGTGGCTCATCAAACTATCTGTATGCAATACATGCTAGAGCTCTCTAAACAATTAGATGTAGACCCTAGAGCTTGTGTAAGCTCTTTCTTCTCCCGGTAAGAAATTAAAAATTTTAAATAAAAAATATTTGAATTCATAATCTCGTATATAATTATGCATGTTTGTAATATTCTTATTTTTTACTATATATTGCATTTTGATGAATCAATGGTACTGCAATATTTGAACATATAAAAACTTTTCTGAAACAGGATTCAAGTAGCAGAAAAAACATACAAGGATTCATTTGATGATGAATTAGAACAATTCAAAGCTAGAATAAAAAAACGTGCAGCAGAGAAGATTCAAGAAGCCCTGAGAGAACAAGAGGAAGAAGAAAGGAAAGCCAGATTGGGGCCGGGAGGCCTGGATCCTGTTGAAGTATATGAAGAATTACCTGATGTATGTAATATGAAAATATATATTGTCTTGCTAGAAATTATTCATGTTTCTACCTATTATATCTATAAACAATTTTTTTTTATACTATTGTATAAAAAAACTAAAAACAGTTTGGAAATATCCAAGCTAAAAATAAAAATAAAAAAAGCAATTATAGTGCAGTGGGAAAACATTTAACTGTAAATATGACGATTGCCTATTTGATACTTTTATTTAAACACTGGTAAGACAAAAATGGCTTTGAGTTCTGCCACCCAAAATGGCGAACCCATTTAGGCGAAAAGAGGTTAGTGTTGTTCTGACTCTAGGTTCCCTTTTCTACCCTACTATGTGGAACAATGCATGAAGCTAGAAAAAAAAATCTTTCTAAATCTTTATTATATCCATTCTTTTCAGGAGTTAAAGAAATGCTTTGATGCCCAAGATATTCCAATGCTCCAAGCAACTATAGCAAAAATGCCAGAAGAAGAAGCTGTGTACTACATGAACAGGTGTGTCAACGCTGGACTGTGGGTGCCTGGTAAGAATGATGAGGAACCAACAATGAAAGACAACTCTAAAGATACTCCATCAGTTAGTACTGAAGATGTAGACTGATTAAAATATTACTTTTATGCATTTTTACTTTTTTATATTTATGCTACTATATATATTACTACAAACCTAAAAGATTATTTTGTTTTATAGCATGCCTTACAACTTTAAATAGTAACTTTTTAACCTGAACTAGGATATTTCTATGAAAATAATTTGTGATATTTATAAAAAAAAGCTGTATTTGTACGTTTCAATTTACTGTATTCATTTATATCTAGATTCCTTAATACTAAAGAATTTAATGACGTTACTCTTATTATACAAGTCACAACATATAAATGTTAAATGTATTTGGCATTTGCATGTCTAGTTAGTAATAATTTCTAATCGCAAACATAAATTAGTACTTTAAAAAATAGATTTTGTCTTCTCAACTTAGGATAAGGCCTAAGAACCTTTCCTCGGTATATTTTTTTACATTTTCATGTCGATTTTCATATTCAAAAATCGCCATTAACTCCTAAATCGTAATTTAACTATCGATTCATTATTAGGTTAACCTTATACTAGTAAGAAATAAAATTCATATTAATTATTAGTATTACATGCTAGCTTTACTTTCGGACACTCAAAATAATGAACAAGCTTGTTATTTTGTACATAACAATGCTGTTAGAGGATAATAAAGTTTAAATTATGCCTGACATTTTATCCAATTTTATTTTTCTTTACCTTTTTCCTATTAATTAACTTTAGATTAAATGATATTTGAATGTTATAATATATATTTTGGTACAATTATTTTAGCTAATTCAGATAATGATACAAAACAAAGCAAGGAGTGATGTAGTATTTTATTTTATGACTATTATTTCGGCAATTACTAGATTCCCGAATTTTCAAATTCTTTATTTACAAAAATATTCATTGCTAAATCCACTTATGATGACATAATGTTGATCATATGTAAGGAATGCTGATACGTTTTTCATATATTTTTAAAGTGTCAATTACACATTTAAAATAAGGAAAATATTTTTAGAAAAGATATAAAAAAAATAACGTTTTGATATCCGCGCGTCTTGGAAACCGTTGAAGCGCTGTGACCACTAACATAGAATAAAATAACGTGCGGCATAGCTTCTATCGAACTACGTCGAAATTCTTATAAGAAAATACATGATGGTATTCTCTTTCATATTATAACATAGTTTACCTTGTCATTCCTCTTGTCAAATTTTCATCGTTTATTGTTAATATCGTACGTGCCAAGGACGGCTAGACTCGTCAGACTATTTTTCCGTTCTTCCATCGTTTCCGTTGAAAGTTTTTCTGAGGGTGTATCTGAGAGGTAAGAACGATCAGCAAGTATGGGATTTGGGTTGTGATTACTTTAGGAGATAACAGATAGAAAAGGTATATAAAATAGTATCGCAAATACGTTATAGTATAAAATTTATTTTTTTACATTTTCTTCGTAATAACATTAAAACCATAGACGGTAACACTGATTAAGCGGCTTTTGCACAATTGCGCGTACGTCTTCTACGTCAGGCTTCCGCGCGTACCTCTGATAATTCATAAAGTTCACTTTTCATTTCGTAGACAAATTTCCAGCTTTTATAGTATGACGAAAATCTAGCCGTCGTCGGCTCAAATAGCTTTAAAATGTTCAAAAAAAATATTTGAAAAAATAATTAGCCTAAGTATGTATTTTAAAAATTTCTAAACAGAAAGGCTAATCATTTCCACACTCGAAATTACAAAAGGGTAAAAAATAAAAATACATGTTTAACTTGTACTTTTTATATAACAAAACTACATTAGGTGAGAGCGCGCTACGTGACCACGTGCGGCGGTAGTTGCGGCCGGCCCTCCAACTTGCTGTAGTCTAAGTGGAATTCTTTCGCCACCTTCAACAAAATATCACATATAATTAATCGAAATAAAAATATTTTATCACATAATTTAAAGCAGAGGTTGCTAGTGAAAGCATAAATTTAGAACAACTACACACAAATAAATAGCACTGTATATTTTTATACGTCAAATAAATTACTATTCCTTCAAAAAAAATTATACCTCAAAACAGAAACGCAGGCACAAGAATTGTTGTCGCTTGTCTCTATTAACAATGTCATATGTGAAAATAGAGAACTTTACATAACTTCCATATAAATGACTGCACCAAATTGTAAATAAATCTTTATTTTATGTACACAATATTATCAGAAGATTTTCATTTAAAAATCACTAGCAAATATCTAAAAAAAATTCGGCAAAAAAATATGGCTGTATGAAGTTTGTTGAGTCAGCTAGTATAATATAAAAATAACTGACCTTGCGCCAATTGTGCGCGTCAAAGAAATAGTAGGTGCCGCGCTCGTAGGTGGAGGTCTTCTCTACCATGGGCATGCCGGGCGCCTGCGAGATCCACACCTTCTCCTCCATGTGATACCGCCACTCGCGGTTGTATCTACACACAAATATGTTAAACACTCATTATTATTATCGCAATTTTAACGGACCTTACTAAATAA
The DNA here is from genome assembly GCA_033558755.1 of Philaethria dido. Lineage (NCBI taxonomy): Eukaryota > Metazoa > Arthropoda > Insecta > Lepidoptera > Nymphalidae > Philaethria > Philaethria dido. Next base: position 108,266 of record JAKGSA010000554.1, read on the forward strand.
GATCATTGAGTATTCAATGTCTATTCGAAAGAATTGGATTAATAAATAAAAAATATCATTATATCTTTCATATTACTAAACAAAGTCGTATACGGAAAATGCAAAATAGTTCCTCTCATTAAATGGAATAATTGTTTAAAAATATTTTGGACTTTTAAATTAAATATTTAGGAATTTAAATAATTAGGAATCACATAACTTTAGACAATTATGTTTTAATTATTGTAGTCTGGTTAAATAACAAGAAAAATAAATATATATATTTTTTTCTTTTTTTTAACTTCACGCTGTTTCCGCATATAGCAGGGTAGGCAGAGGGAACCAGAGAACCTAGTGTTAAAACACTTCATTCTCTTTCAACATTTCCGTTCCCCATTTTCCGTCAAATTGAGGCATTGCGTGTTGAGTGGCGGAACTTAACGCCGCGCTTTGCCTTGTTACCAAACCCAAAAAATGAAAACACTAAATTTTACATTTCCTGGAGTGGGAATCGAACCCACAACCTGTCGCGTTTACAGTCGCACGGTTGTGCCTCTGCGCCACGACAGGCGTTAACAAATATAATTATGTATGTAATAATCCAGAAAAAGCCAATAACAGGTATGGATCATGGTGATCACACAAAGCCATTAAATAATTATAAGTTTCTCTGCATGAAAGTAAAAAAAAAACACATTTTATGGCCCATTGTATTTTTTGTATATATTAGGACAGGGCTTGTGGATTCAAATGGCATTTGGAAGGAAGTTTCCATACATTATAGTTTCATTTTATTTATATATTTTTTCTCACACTCGAAATAAGCGTTAATATTCTCATAAAAAAATACTGACGTCGACGTTCAGTACAATTTTTAACTTATTTTCTTTTCATTTGACTATTTCATAACGAAATAAACTAAAACAACTCACAACTCCGCGGCCGCAGCGATCTGTAGCACATCACCCACAAAACAGTAGAACAGGTAGAACAGTAGGTCCTCTTTGTATCGCGTGAGTCGCAACGGCGCCAGCTTCTCTCTTATGGAGCCGTTTATCAGATACTCGGGAGGCACGTGGTAGTCCATGTCTTGCGGTCTGGAAACAACATCATCAAATATTTATAAAAACATATAAATCATTAAGTAATGGATATTTCAATTGCATATAAATAATTAGAAATCTTAAGTTTTTGGGTCATTTTTTAACAATTTTTTAATAAAAAAAATTGAATTTGGAAAAAAGTTACGTTCAGTTTTTATTTAGTCTTAAAGTACTAAATCCAATTAACATTATTTTTTGTTACTAAATTATTTGACAATGTTCCACGGTTTAATTTTAACTTTTTATTTTGATGTTCAACATTTTCGTAATTAGAAATATACGAAATTTCACTTAAACGCATGTGTATATGTATGATTATTTAATATAAGCCTACAAAACAATACTAAAACCATAGTGGTGCAGTTGAGACATTGTACACTGTAGGTTCAATTCTATCTCGGGGCAATCAAATCAAATTTTACTTTATATATTTACGATAGGTTCGCATTTGAATGCAAAACAAAGGAAAACACAGATTGATTAGGCGGCTATTCACATTTGGTCCTGCCACTCAAGTTCTCTCTGCCCAACTATAAATATAGAATTCCATAGTTAACATGGAACGTGACGTTTACGAAGTCATTTGTGTTCAACTGACATATTCGAAGCGCCATATTTAAAAAAGTGAACTGTACATTATACATACAGCAAATTTTATGGACTCGGGTAACTCTGAAAATCAAATATTCTAATGTTTACCGTTTCAAACAAAACGAGGCAGTATTTCATGCTGACCACATAAAGTTAACGACTACCGTAAAAACCGTCCCCTGTCAATTGCATCCAACTACAAAATGACACGTCTAATATAGACGGTAAATATTATAAACACGCAATTTTCGTAGTTAGCCGAGTAACTATTAAAAAAATTACAAAAAATATATATCACCTGCAGGGCGTATCCGCCCAGGGTCCAGCAAATGTAAGGTATAAATTATCAGGTGAGTTCAAATTGAGCCCCAAAGCGGTCAGATCCTGACCCAACGCTAACGACACTAGACTGGGGTCCGACTCCGCCGCTCTTATAAACGTCAACAGTCCCACTATGCCGAATTGGTTGGGTATCATTGTCTCTGGTATATTCGTTACTTTGCCTGCACAAATTATTTTATGTTAATAAATGTGTATATGTTGAATAATATAATATGTCTAATATACTTTGATGTTAATACAAATCAAAATATTACATGCATATATAATAATTCATAGTATAAATACAAAATTATAAAACCATGCTGAGAACAGAAGTTATTTTACATTTAAGACCAACTAATACAATATTCTGAGAACATTTTTTTTTATATTAAAACACTAAATTACCTAATATTTTAATTTAAACTTTATTTATTTATCTCTATGAAAAAAAAAAAAACAAAAAAAAAACATCTATTCTGTTTTAAACAAACAAAATATACTATATCTCTAAAAATCTACAAAACTTAAAACAACTACTAATAAAATGTCAATATAAGATATTTAGCAAAAAATGCTTACTTTTTAAATAATCATACACACCATAATATTCCGTGTGTGCTCCTTGACTGACAACTTTGAGGACAAAAGAAATAGCATGTTGTTATTAAACATGTAAAACTAATGTCAACTACGTGTAGTGTAACGAACATGCACTAGCGCTAAACGATTTCAGTAGGTTTAGGTTCACTTACATGAGAATGAAAAAATGAATGAGATATAAACAATAATAATTATTATAATTACCACCACTAAATTGCTAGCAAGTTACCACAATGTAAACTTTGCTTACTTAACATACTTAGATAGATATATTCTTTATTATATATTGATAAAGACGCTTTTTCAATACACTCAACGATTTAATATTTCTTATGTCTGAGGGTATGTATAAAGACTCGCGCCGTTGTACGTTATTGCGGATTGACCGTATTTTGTTCGTTTTAGTAACAACTAAAACCTTTAAATAATCTGTTGTTTAGTAATACTGAAACAGTTTGATATTTTGTGTTTAAAAATAGGAAATAAACACAAATAATCAATTTTGTTAGTTATAAGCAAAAATTTGTAAGAAAAAATATAACAATAAATGATATATATTAGTTAATTTTCATAAAATGTAATCTCAAGCCCATAATATAAAGAGTTATTTAGTTTTAACTGCACAGTGATATTATTAGCCAAATAAAACACAACAAGTAACCTCACAAAAAATCTTCCATACCATAAAAACCAAAAAGTTAGTTTAGTAATCGAAAAAACACATCAAAATCACCAACAACTATATAGCATCTTTAACCCAGTTATTATCCACTAGCATAGCATAGCAGAATCAAGACCAGCAATCTGTATTTTGCTACCAACTTAAAAATTTTAATCTAGATTACAACTTCACAATGCCTTTCTTTGACACGAAAAGAAAAAGTTCTTACTAAGCACTTAAACTATTTTGGATCAGATAAATTAGACAGATTGCCACCTTTGATTATATAAATATGACTTATTTGTATAATAAATAATATAAAAGTTCGAACTCACACTCACCGTCCGGCGAGGTCTGTATGCCCTTGCGCGGCTTGTCGGGCGCGTGCGCGTAGTCGGGCGGCGCGGGGGGGTGCGCGCCCGCTCCCGCGCCCGCGCCCGCTCCCGCGCCCGCGCCCGCGCCCGCGCCCGCCGACGTGCCCGGCAGCGCGGGGAAGTCCTCTGATGACATCGTGAACTCTGATTGTTCGGACGTTGGCTGCTTCACCATACCCACTGGGACAGGTGATGTTTTTATATAGACAACTAGCTTTGTCACACCTACCACCAGTAGGACAGTGCCTGGCTGTACGCTATGCTTGTGTGTTCGATACCCACTCGGGGTATTCATTATGGTTGGAGTTATTTCCATTTCTCCGTTCTCGACAAGACCACATCGGATTTAGCCACTCGACACGTAAGTGATGGAAAACGGAGTAATGGATTGTCGTTTCACTAGATCTCCAGCCCTTTGCCCACCACGACAAACCACGAAAGAAAGCGTGAAAAAGTGAACAAGGGGTCTTGTCTACCTTTTCACGGACTTTTATTAGCTTACTAATAACAACTAGTCTTACCCCCATACTTTATCGACATTTAAAGTGATTTTTATCAATACAACGCATTATAAAGGTTTTTCTGTTGTTTGTATCCCTACAACGGTTTTTACAAAATTATTTCGGTAAGTTTTAGTACATTTTCTATTGTTAATGATTAAATAGAAACTAAATATATAAAAAAATATTTAATTATACGAAACTAACTAGTGAAGGAATAAAATTCATCCGATTGTAAAAAATAACCAATATAAATTACTTACGTCTGGTATATAAGGATTGCATTACCCCTGTATCGATAACAAGATTTACTATTCAATTTGATCTTAAAATCATTCAATCAAGTAAAATTTTTTACAATTACTTTCACGGAACGATCGTGCAAAAATGTAAAAGAAATTTAGGTCATCGGCTCAAGAGCGATCTGATTGACAGTTTAGAAATATAGTACTTCAGTTGAATATATGAGAGTGCATATTGTACTTTACATTTATATAATTTATCACTACTGTAATCACACAATTGTAAGAAATTACGAAACAATGGCAACCGTTCAATAGTATTGTGGTGAAACATTATAGTTATAATGTCAAAATTATTTTATCTTAAACGCATAAATGTTTAGGTATACTTTCTATAATAATTTTTATTTATAGTGCGTCTACGTGCGTCTATATTTTGTCTGTTACTTATTCTTTATACTTATAGGGCAAGTAGTAATAAAATAATGGTTTTATCACGTATTAAAATTTGTTCTAATCACATGAGAATAATCATTTGTATTTTAAACACGTACATTACACATTCTGTATCTAAACTTAAACTTTCGTTAAGAAAATAATATCCATACGAATTCTAGCAAGTAACAAATTATTATACAAGAACCAAAAATTCAAATTCAAAAGAATCAAAATCGATTGCTTAATTTTTGCCAAGACGGAATGTTTATATGTACAATACTATCATTTCTACAGATTGTTAAGCGTGCAAAATGCGGCGTTGCGTTGGGTTTGTATGTATAAATAATGAGGAGAGTGAAACACTGGGTTGTTTCTGGCTACCCTCCTATATTGACGGGTGCTTCTTACACTGCTACAAGTGCAAAACTACAACTTTATAGGGGTTTAAAGATTCCTAAGATTGTATTTAGTCATTATTCAAAAGATCTTCAAAATAACTCTCCTATAAAGTTGCACTTTTGCACTTGCTTTGGTGTACCTAGCACCCTCACAAATATAGTTAACAGTAGTTGTTCGCATAATGCATGTAAGTGTAACATACCGTAAGGTTTAGAGCCGGGGGGAGGCGGCGCGGCGGCGGGCGCCTGGTCGCCGGCGCCGCGCGCCGTCAGCGACGGGAACTCGCTGAGGTCGAGCAGCGGCGGCGTCGACGTGTCGCCGCCCTCCCCGAACACCGAGTGGTAGTTACCCGCGTTGAACCTCGACAGATTCGCCATACTCGACTATACATACCACACCCACCGTGTCACTATTTGTATAGTTATTTGTTGGTTATAAAATGTCAGTGCTAAATTGGCCTAGCAATGTTAAGTAACTCAAAAAAGGAATAAAAAGACATTTATACTTGTTTTCTATAAGATGTGTCAAATATTAGAACAAAATATAATATTTTACATTTTATAATCTAACATGACATCATTTCAAATGTGGTTAAACTAGGCCATTTTTTCACTGATGTCGGCAAATTATTTATTTTCATACTTAGAGGTCAACAAAAATTGAATTGAATTGAATTGAATTAATTAAATATCCATTTATCTAAATCAGTGATCCTCAACCACTGTGCCGCGGCACATTTGTGTGCCGCCAAATTTAAAAAGTGTGCTGCCAAATTTTGAAATTGTTAAATATGTGCCGCAACAAAAAAAAGGTTGAGAACCACTAATCTAAATATATCTCATCCTATTAACTATTGTCAGTAATAAAGCTTCTACATAGAATAAAATACATATATTCACAACATGGACTACTATTTACAAAGGATTTTGTGTAATTCTGTCATAATATAACAATAATTTTCTAGCACTTGATTTAACATTTTCTTCATAATATTTGTACAATAGAAACTCAATCAGACTGACTGTTGTTATTTATATATTTGTATACTCAAATATTTAGATAATTTAATTGAGGTTTGAATAATATAATAATATAATAAGATATGTATGTAAATATGTTTTAAGACATTTTTATGAATACTAATTTCCATGCCATATTTTTTTTAATTTTAGTTTTCTTGTTTTACCTTTCTTCCAAGCTTATTTCTAAATGTGCCTCTCAATCATATCTTACACATTTGTATTCAATGCATAACCCAGTGGGTAGTCTGGATGGATGTTAGAAATCTATACATTTGAAGAATAGATAATTGAGTCTCTATTGTCTAAATGCTTATGCACTAATCTATTAATATATGTAACTTATTTACTTATAAATTCATTTATTATAAAGTAAAAACTATAGTTTTTTTATTATATAAAACTATAGACATGAAATAGATAAATATTGTTTAATTCTCACCATTGAATTTGAGTTTGCTTGTGACAGTGGAGTAGCCATTGGCACTCTACGATCTGCAAATGTTCTTTGTCCAAATAGTGTTGATCTAGAGGCCATGGTAGGTGGAGCCCCTCCTGGCATAACTGTGGAGCCCCGTCCTGGTGACAGGGCACCACCAAAAGTTGGTGTCACATGCCCTGAAACTCCTCCAACCAAACCTGATCCAACTCTACCCGCAACTCCACCACTTGCTAGGCTTCTAGGCGCTTGTTGGAAATTCAGGTTTGCCATACCCTGAAAAACACAATTTAACTTCACAATTACTGATTCACATATAGCATTATTTACAATATATAACTGGATAAATAAGTTATTGCTGTTACAGACTGATAACAAGCAAGGGTTATTTGTCACTTATCTCAATATCAATAAATCAGTATACATATATACAGATTAGGTACAATATCTGCGAAAAATAACAATAACTACAACTATATTAACTTAATACTATGATGATACTAACATTTCATGCTGAAAGCTCTATTTCCAATATAACTTGATTTAAGCTTCTCAAAGAAATTTCATAGTATATAGTGTTGACAAAATGTATTTTAGAATTAAGTTGTGTACTTTTAATTTCCGTATTAGTATATTTATTCTAAAAGTACAATTGTTAATTTAATAATAGGGAACAATAGAATTAATATAAACAACTTGTTATGTTATATTAACGTGTAAATGTAAGAATGTTGATGTATTCAAATCAGTTTTTGCAGCTTACTAGCAGCTGGGTTTTAAATACATGTATATAATAACATTATGAATTGTTAATTCAAGAGAAATGTAAAATAAATAGTTTATATAAAGATCATTTTGATAAGGAGAGTCAATAATAACAAATTCAGTAGGTATACATATATCAAGATGGTTATTTATTCGACTGTCAAACAATGGCGACGGAGACGTTTCGAATGTAATTCTTCTTAAAATTATTTATATTTACCTAATGTGTTCAATTCAGTCCTTGTATCAATATTTTAATAACCGTATGGTTGTTTCATAATCGAGTTTTCCTAGCAGAAATAAAAATATCCACTCGATGATACAAACAAAAGTTTGTTGACTGTTCAATTTCTAAGGCAATTGCTCTACATACAGAATTTTATTCACAAATTAAAAGTGTTTTCATTACAGCCTTTCCATGAAACACTGCTATAAAAAACTTAAAACTTTATACATCTTTGTATATCTAAAATAAATTAAAACAATATCACTCAGATTTGTCGAACGCCACATTACCCTAAACAACTGTCGGCCATATTGTTAAAGCGGAACGAGTAAATGTAATCACTCCTGCTACCCACATATCTATCATAGAAACATCTATTAAGGTACACTAAGCAAAATATTTAAAAAAAAAAAAAATATTCCTGGTATTATTAATACTTCTTCCAAATATAATAATAAAATTATATTATACAAATATTATTGAGAACGTCTATTGACTCATTACGATTAATCACGTCTTTAGGGTTACCGTATTACGAAAAAGTTTTGAAACGAGGGAAAAAGTAATCATTTTTTAATTATTTACATGTATAAGGATTTCTTCGTATTTATATTTTGGAAATTAGTACATATAATATCGCAATGTATGTTATAATTTAAATAAATACATACCTTAGGGGGAGTATCACCTTTGCTATATCGTTTTTTCATATTGCTTTATTTACAATAAACGTCATAAATCTTTATTCCAATTTATGGGCAATGTATTAAATTAATGACTTACTTACTTTCTTAAAATCTTACTATTATAATTTTCATATACCTAATTGACAATTAACGTCAACTTTATTTTATAAGTACCCGAGTTTCGTTACATTGTGTTATAAACTTACATAGTAAACTTACTCATGTAAAATAATTAATTTTATAAATCATAATCGTAAATAAACAAATGTATTTATAATCACATATATTCATAAAATAAATATATTACAATTAAAATTAAATTTTTTATTTTTTTGAATACGACCAAATTATTTTACAAGCCACGAAGGACAAAACACACTACCAATTTCTAAGTATTCTCTATGGTTTTAAGTGGAAAAATAACTACAAACTTGGCAACATTAATGATCATATGATTGTTCAATGAAGAAGCACGTCTGATAGGCGTCGACTTACTTCTTCTAGCCAGTTTTTTAATTTCTGGTTCAATATCGGCCGTTTTTCGTGTTAGTGGTGTTAAAAAATAACTATCAGCCATGGCGCTCAGCGACGCAGATGTTCAAAAACAGGTAATATATTGAATAATATCAACTATTATTCTGTAAAATTTTACACGTCGTAATAGACATGAATATTGTCAGATTGATTGATCTGCGAGTTCCAATGTTTTACATTGGCTTTTATTTAAAGATCGAGCCACAATACTACCAAGTAGTTTAACTAAATGAACATGTATTTAATAATATGCTCGTCTTTTCTCTTAGATCAAGCACATGATGGCCTTCATCGAACAAGAGGCTAATGAAAAAGCCGAAGAAATCGATGCAAAGGCCGAAGAGGAGTTCAATATTGAAAAGGGGCGCCTTGTTCAACAACAGCGCCTGAAGATTATGGAATATTATGAAAAGAAGGAAAAACAAGTTGAACTCCAAAAAAAGATGTATGTTAATCTTTTAAGATTAATCCAATTTAATATTTAGACCAAATTATTCAAAAACGATAAAAACTTAGCAATCGACTCATTTTAGTTATGTTAGACAACTTATAATAAAAAGTTAATGGGTACTTACTAAACTAATAAAATTGAATTATGAGAGCATTTCTAACAGTATCTGCCCTATATCTTAATTATATATAATTTAAAACTTCAACATTACACTTATATTTCAGCACCTAAACACTCTTAAATAAGCAGTATACCATTGCACACAAATGTTATGTTAGATAAAGTAAGGTACGTAATACATAGTAAAGCAAGATAGGTCATCTAAAAATGTATGAAAAATGAAATACTCAGTGTTTAACACTAGATATTATTTTCACACCGTTAACCAAAACCAAGATATATGTTAGCACATCCACATTGACAAAGATCACAGGTCTCAGGACTGCGTTAGATTGTCTAGATTTGGAATTTTATATTATTTGGAAGACCCAAAATCGTTTAACATGTTCATGCCAGTGCACACTACTGGTTACTGGTGATGAGACACAATACAATAAAAGAATTTAGTAAAAGCCGCAATAGACACCAGCTGCTGTGAAAATGTAATGCATGCTTCTGGTTATATGAGACAGTGTGAATGCATTAATGTAAAACAAAAATTATGCCTATAATATTTTATATAATTAGTGTCAATTGAATTTAAGAAAGGCAGAAGCTGTTTCAATGTTGAAATAGAATACATCAAATGTCTCTTTAAGATTGCTGTTTTGCTGTTTGCAATGTAAGCTGCACTTCATTTATAGATACTTAAAACACTAGGGTAGTAGTATTAACGTTAAATGAAAATTAAAATAATTTTAAGATACCTTCATTAAAAATTTGTTGATCTTTACAAAAATAATTGCATTCCTATAAAAATATGTTTAGTTTTGTTCTTTAGTTATGACTTTCATATTAGCCAGTTGAGTACAAGTTTTTACACATTTTAGAATACAATATATATAGTGTATATTAATGGTTCCTTATAGTTTATATTTATAAATATTTATTATATGGATAATGTAAGTGATATAGTATTATATTGAAATTTCATAGCCTAATCTTAATGTACATACATATCATGTTTGTGGTTCTGGAACCCCAGTAAGAGGATGTTTGCATATAAAATATTTTTTCCACCCTGATATATATTTCACAAAATCCATTTCTTTTTCTTATGTAAAGATATAAAAATAATTATTGTATTACAACATTTTGTTATATTTTATCTGTTTGTTTATAAAAATAATTAATTTTAAAAAGCAACTAAATGTAGAAATCATTCTATTCACAATTTTCAATTATTTATAGCCAATCTTCGAACATGCTGAACCAAGCTCGTCTTAAGGTACTGAAAGTACGTGAAGACCATGTACGTAGTGTACTCGACGAGGCCCGCCAGCGCCTGGCTGAAGTCCCAAGTGACACCAAGCTGTACTCTGATTTGCTCGTAACACTTATTGTGCAGGCTCTGTTCCAGGTATAAAAAATCAATTTTAATTGATGATAATAGCTTATGACTTATAATTTTTAACTAATCTACATAAATGAATTGATAACTTTTATACATATATGAAATCATAATAAGAATAAGTAATATTATATTATCACATGAAATTAAGAAAAACACTTAAAAAATTATACTTTTCCAGTTGGTAGAACCTGCAGTAACAATCCGTGTGCGACAGGCCGACAAGAGCTTAGTAGAGTCTCTGCTTGGCCGAGCCCAAAATGATTACAAGGCCAAGATCAAGAAGGATGTTGTATTGAGCATTGATCCAGATAACTATCTGGCTGCAGACACCTGTGGTGGTATTGAGTTGATTGCGGCTAAGGGCCGCATTAAGGTAATTTACTCATAATTCATTTTGTGTTAACATAATATATTGAACTTATTTGCAAATTTTAACGTTTTTTTTTTGGTTTGTTTACTATTTGTCATTTCTAATAATTAAGTATATTTGAACATATGGTAATAATGAGTATAATACTATCTGCAGATCTGCAACACGTTGGAGTCCCGCTTGGAGCTGATCGCCCAGCAGCTGCTGCCGGAGATCCGTACCGCCCTGTTCGGACGTAACCCTAACCGTAAATTCACCGATTAAACAATATTCGGTCATTCATGTTATTAAAAATTTATTTAAAATTTTCTTAGAAATATAATAATGTTACACTAAGTGTTTTCCTTTTGCCTAATTAATTATATATTATAATAATGCGTACAATTTTATCGCTGTTTAGAATATTTAATGGAAAGTTAAGTCGACAGAACGTTTTATGTGTGGTCATGTCATTTCCCGCGTGTAAGAACGACTGTACATTAGTTTCGCCAACTAAAGTATAAACATATATTTGATGTGAAATATTTTATTGTTACAATTCATTCGTATTATTCAATGTCTGTGTATTTAGATGTAGTTTATAGGATTTCAAAATGTATTAAGAATTATTATGCTCTACATAATCTATACTCTTCTTCATATAAATTCTATGAACCAATAATGCCATTTATGAGCAGTATTATCCAGCACAACAAACATCAAGTTTATAGCATAGTTCTGTTTCTATGTTTACGGTATGTAACCTTATTAAATATTATCAATGTGTACTGTTATGATATTTGCAATAGTTAGGAATCATTGATGGCTGTAAGATTTTAATTTGACGGCAGCATCCTATACTATGCTCACTTAAATCTATTAGATTTGACTGACCGCAGTGTAGTGTCAAATGAAAATCTTGCAATCGAACAACACATTCCTATCTACATGTTTACTGTTTTGGTCCTGGCAATTTTGTTTGTAGCTTGCTTTTGAATGCAGAGTAATTACTAATAATTACTCTGAAAATTTCATATTATGTATGTTTCCCATTATGGCACTGTTAAAATTATTATGTAAATATATAGATGTGTTAAATATTGATGTTTTTATTTAATATCCTTCAACAATACATAAAAAATATATTATAAGAATATTTTTAGATTTATGTTTTCTTTACTTTATATTTTCTTACTTTTATATCAAAATAAAATTTAAATTACATAGGTAATTGTGGCGTCTCAATGTACACACAATAGTTGAGGATTCAGTCTAATGTATTTTCCTTTTCTCATCCTGGTAAGATAAAGTGCGGCGTTGAGTTCCGCCATTCGTTACACAGTTTTTCGCAGGCTAATAAGTCTAATTTTGCGCTGCAATAGCAGTGCAAAATTACAATGTTCTAACTTACACTGCTATGAGAGTGTGATTAAATGATTAGATGTTGAATTATTTCTCATGTAATAAGATAGCAAAAATAATTTTAATCAGATATCCTAAAAATTTTGAGATTTTTTATATAAAAATATTTAGATTGAGAAATATGAAAAAGATATGTTTTTTGGCACCTTAGTTAATATTCCTTATATTTCTTGCCTAGGGAAGTGATCACGTGATGAATCCTGAATCACATGATGTCATTATTTGCTTTATGATATAAAGCATATTTTATAAAACCAAACTTGTTTTTTTTTTTCATATTTAAAATTATAATCATAACTGAATATAGTATTCAGTTATAAAAAATAATAATCATTAATTAATACACACATCTTATGAAAATATTATGATTATTTTATCAAAAAATCTAATATATTATTAAAATTTAAGTACTCCTTTATGTCTAACCATTTTGCAGGTGTAAATTTGAAATAATAAAATATATAGTGTGCCTAAAAATTTAATCATCAAAAGGAGGTAAACCAAATAACTCTGGTTTAAATTCTTCCAAGCTCTTTAAAACAATGGTTGCTTCTTGTGTTAAATTTTTATCAACTCTGGGGTCTGGCACCATTACTACTTGCATACCAGCATCTTTTGCTGCTTTTACCCCATTTACAGCATCCTCAAACACTAGGCACTGAAATAGAATATTTTCAAAAACATTAATTCTTAACCTATTATATTATTTTTGTTATGTTTTATTGTATATAATGAGAGCTAAAATTAATGAATATTAGCAATTACCTGTTCAGGTTTTGGTTGATCAGAAAACTTTGAGGCAGCAACTAAGAATATGTCTGGATATGGCTTTCCTCTTTTAACACTGGGATCCGATGACCCAAATGTTTTATAATCAAATAAGTCAAACAACTTTGTGTGATGTTTGTCTACTTTAAGATGATAACTTTCTTCGCTTGAACTTGTAGCTAATCCAATAGGAATTCCCTTATTATGTAGATGATTAATAAGTTTTTTAGCACCTGAAATTAAAATTTAACTCTAAGAACTATTAAATTCAATATTTACTGTTTGTCAGGACCTGCATGATTTACTAACCAGGCATAACTTGTGTATCTGGGAACAAAGCTTCAAATTGCTTTTTGCTTTGAGTAACAAATTCATCTGGTGATATAGGCAAATTCAGTTCAGATACAATGATTTCTGCAGTCTCGTGAGCTTGAGAACCCATTAATTTTAATTTTAAATCAAATGTATAATTTTTACCATATTGAGATACTATATTTTGAAATGCTACAGTATAAAGATCCTCTGTATCTGTAATAACAGAAATGTATAACAAATATTAAATCCAATTGTAGATTAACAATTTACATTACAGTATAATTTAAAAAATGTTCACTTACTTAAAATTAAACCATCCATATCAAATAGAACATGAGTAACTGGATTAAACATATTGAAAAATTGAAATTTCAAATACTTTGATGTGAAGAAACCCAATCCACTAATATTTATTTATAGAGGTTAGCTGCTGAGCTGCAATGACTAAAAGAGAAATATTGAATGAAGCCTAATCGATATCACTTTTTATTAAATTCTTTGGTAATAAATCTTCTTGTAATTTGCATATCGTTAATTTGCATAGATATCACGTATTATCGAATAATTGTAGAAAGTGACATTAAAATAAGTAATTCAATTATTTATAGACGCACAATTACTCAAAAGTATAAAACTATATTTTTAGTATAAAATGTTTAATTCCAAATATGTATTTCCATGTATGCAATGTTAAATAAAAACCATTTCTTGTTTATTTACTATCAGGCGTCTAACACAAATGTCAAATACATACAACCAAGCAACGAATCTGTAATCGTGTAAACTGTAATGAAAGTTTAGAGGAAACCTTTCACGCATTTTCTTTTTTATGTCGGTTCTAGCAACCTTAACGAAAAACCTAAAACATATATTTTTATTTTATTTTATAATAACTAAATTTTTGCAAAAATTAAATCAGTAAAGTTCGATATAATTAGCAATTACTGAGTTATACATATAAGATACTTCATGATAGGTAGGTGGTAGATTTATGTATATCATTTTTTTTTTAATTTCCTATTAATCATTATCATTTTGTTTATCATCTATCTATATATTATATAGACCATCAGAATCTATCTATATATTACATATTACCAAGTATCCACCGTTGACCACTTTTCGCTCGAATTCGCCGTGTTAAAGGATGGAACTCAACGCCGCGCTTTATGTTACCAAAGTGGAAATATTAAAATAATTAAAATTGTATTAATGGACATTCTAATAGTCATTATATTAATGCACGAAAGAAAAGTATTATATCGCCTTTTACAATAATTATGCGGACAGAATAGTATAGAACGTAACAAATCTATAGCATAAAGTTTTTGTAAGAAAAATAAATATTTCACATACTATCGAGTATTTGATATACCTATTCAAACTTTTGTCCTTATAACGTAGACATATCTGTTTCCTACTATACGTTGTTAAAGTAACGTTTATTTTAAGCGTCAACTGGATTGTTATTTGAATAAAAACTCATTGATTCTCTGACTTGTTGAAGTCTATAAAGTATACCGAAAGTAAAGATCGAGCTCGGTGATCTTTTTACTACCTCACAAGTACTCTTTTATCTGTATTTTCATCCATTTTTAGCTGTGAAACTATAAGTTATTTATGTGATTTTCTTTATACGTTTATTATATCAAAGGTTAATTTACTTACAGGAAATGTTCTTGTTTTCATTGTGTACTAATACGCAGAATTCGTCACGACGCAAGAAAACAAATAAATTACTTTATTATATACAGATTTTTTAGCTAAGGGGCTGTAATTATTTTTATATTATTTATGATTATCACAAAATAAATAAACAAAAAATTGGGAGTGGACCTATGCATGGTATAACCAGAGATAGTTTTGACAAAAAGAACACCGTCATAATACTATTTTTTCGTGTACTCTCTATATAAAATCACATTTGACGTTACTTTACTGTGTAAACATGCGTGTTTTATAGAAACCTTACAGTCAGTAATAGGAGCTTAATTAAGCCACTATCGTGGGCTCCGGTCAAGCCGATAGTTAGTAGGTTTCAGTGGAGAAGGGTGAAAGTTTTGGTTAGGCAAGCCGGTAAATTTAGAGAAGCCGATGTATGTTTAGATAAGTCGATATAGGATGTGAAGGTTTCACTATAGAATTATGGCGGTGACGTTTAAGAAGTCAGAGCTTGTTTTTTTGCAATTTTATGCCCAATATTGTCCTGGGGACCCTTTTTTTTTGCTTTCACACCTTGCTAACTTCATAACAATTCGAACTCCACATTTTCCTGGCGACCTTTTTTTTTTAAGGTTTCATACTTGTACTTTAAAAAGTGAAGCCACGCCACTGGTATGTTTCAATAACTATTATCTAGAAGAGAGTAGGTATGAACGAATAATTAAATGATAGTCACTGTATATTTTAAATAATCGTTGTTTATTTAGTAAATCAATAATTTTATTTTTTTACATATTGATAATTTTTCTATAAAAAGAAATGTACATATATTATAAAACAATATTGTTATTTATTGCTACAACATTAAACTTATCCCATACAGACTAGACTCGTCGCTTATCAAACTATAGGTAAAAAATTATAATATGACCTGCCCATAATTTCAACGTTAAATAAATACTTATTTTACGTCTTTACCGGGCGTTAGGATATTTAAAATTTATTCTTGTAAAAATTATCTGTTTTAATTATTTAAAAATAGCAAATACCATAATGGCGTTGTAAAGTTAATACAATTAGAGCCTTCTGTAACTTTAATTAACAAATAATTAAAAATATTTATTTATGAATACAAATAAATACAATCAATTCCTAATTTTAGTAAATTCTAGTTAACAATTAACACGTAGGTACATTCATTTTAATGCAAATAGAACTTTTTGTAGCTTTAGACTATGCCCAATCAACATACTTATTTCGTATTTTCCAACGATTTTTTCTTAAAACAACACACACTTAGTTATTAAGTATAATAGTTAATTCAAAATCATTATCTCACAATTTAAATGTGTACTTTTAGATACTATTTTCCAATTTAATTCTTTATTTAAATTTGGAAATTTTATCTTTAGTATGCACTTTGATGCAAATACTGTAATGCCAAGGCATCATTACAAATACGTTTATGTGCTTAATTATTAATTAATATTCATTGAATTATATAGCTATCAATTCACAATGTAATTTGAAATATTCAGTTATGAAGAACTTCATGTTGGATAAGCATTTAAACTACAAGATGTGATACATCAGGTGTATACGCTGGCATGTAACGTGGGATGCGAGGTTCATCACGCCGCCTGACTCCTCTGTCCACAGCTAAGCTGATACTTCCCGTTTCCTTCACGCCATTGGACTTCGCACGTCGCTGTGACGGCAGAATAGACGCTCTCATGGATTTTCGTTTCTGTAAAAGTAATTATTTTTAAAAACAGCACAATCACATAGTACTACAATAACACATGTCTACTTACGACCATGATGGAAATCCGGTGAGGGCTTACCAAATTAAGCATCTAAATGAACATGATATAGCATATTTATTTTAATATTGGTCATTAACAATATTTGTAAGCGAGTCGGTTTTAAAAGGGGGCACCAAAGTAGGTTACATTTTAGTTTCGATTTCGCGTTTGATGTCGATGTGGTCCATGGCCTTGGCTCGGTTTACCTCAACGGCGCCGCGCCACCGGTCAGCGGCGTGGCGCGCGAGCTCCATCCTCTTCTGTTTTCGAATTTGATGACGCTTGTACACCACTTCTATGACGATGAGAACTATGCCGCCTATAATGCCTGCTAATACCAGTATGAAAACTCCTGCCATATTTTTCAATCCTAAGGTGTTTGGAGTCTTCTCGTTTTCCTCACAATTCAGCATATTATTTCCTAGAATCCATTTATTATCAAACGACTCCATGACGCCACCTATAAAAATGTTAATAATAAATTTAACAGTGTGTTTATGTTTTCTTGACCATAAAATGAAATATTTCTTGCTTACGTACTTTCATGAAAATCTAATATGGCTAGAGTAACAAGATCCGCCCATGGTGATCCTTTTTGCAAGCCCACACCATAACCGGATCGTCCAAATAATTCCCCAGCAGTCACTAGTTCACAGTCCTGCGCTGCTTCAAACTCTAGTCTTGAGGAGTCCCAAATAAAGGCCATCAGTTTCCTTTGAATAGAAATTTTAACTTTAATTTTCAATTTAATTAATCCATGCATTATATTCTTACTAAATACATTACGTTTTATCATGCCTTAATAATTGCTAATAACTACCATCATCGTGAATAATTGATGAAGCCTTCATGGCGCAGTGGGACAGTGACTGACAGTAAGCACGATTGGTTGTGGGTTCCATGCTTACCGGGGGAATGATCATAATTAAATTACCGCTCTGGTAAGACAAAACGCGGAATTGAATTACGCCATAGTAAGTTGTCTCTGACTACCCTGCTTTGTAGGATTAAGCGTGAAACTGCTTTTTTAAATTGTTAGTGAAGATAAAAATTAGCTGAATATCGTGGAAGTATAACTATTTTTTAAATATATTACCCATTTTTAACATCTTGAATTGCTTGTTCAGCATTATCATAATTATTGGCTTCCATTGTACGGTACATGTTCGATAGTTCCACTTGTCTGCGAAAGTACATGTCTACAGCAGACCCCTTCACTGTGGCGCAAGTTAGATTTTCCATTGTGTTACGTAGCTGACGACGTAAAGTAAAAAAAATAAACAATCAATTAACTTAATTGTAAATAATAAATGATAATTTCTTATAATTTCAATTACCCTGGCATCGTTTATTCCAGTTAATTTTGTCTTAGGTCTCTCAAGTACAAGGAAAGCGGCGAGGTTAGCAGTATAGGAAGCTACTATGATCATAGCAAACCCAGCCCATACCATGCCCAGCACTCGGGCCGAGAAACTTCGAGGAGTACCTAAAAAAGTAACACAAATTTAACAATTAATATTTATAATACTTCATTATTTTTCCCTATCTTCCAGCAAATGAATATTTATTACAGTTAGTTAAGCCAAGTACTTTAATTTATTGTGCAACTAAAGTGAAATATGAAGTATTTGATGTTTAAAACACTAAATTTGTTAATTATAAATTAAATGAAAATATATATCTACCTTCTCCTATTCCACTATTCAACAATACACCCCAAGCAAACCAAATAGCACTGGACAAATTGAGAGCATCCTCTTCGGTACCGTCACAAGTAGCAAGCTTAAATCTTCCGAAAGGTGAAAATCTATCGAGGAGGTACAAAACTAATGCTACCACATGCACCGAAACCATAACTAATATCCACAGCGTGTTGGAAAACGGTTGCAAGAACGACACGAGAGTTGACGAACGGGAAGGCTGCAAACAAAAAATTTGTTTTTAATTCCAAAACTCATTCATTTACGCATTAAATTCATTTATTGTGGTTTAGCTCCATTCTTTTAGAATTATGTAATTATGTAAATTTTTCATTCTTTTGAAAGCCTCCAAAGTGTCGGTTAGGATAAATTATAAAAAAAACTATTAAGTCTGAAATGTTGAATTTGAAACTTATTTAGATGAATTTGATGCTTAATAAAATAAATTTAGGGTATTAAATCTATAAATTAAATAAACATCAATCAATCGAAGCTAGGTTTACTTAAAGCATGTTACTAACCTTTTTTTCTAAAATAGTGATACCTTGATATTTAAAAGGCTTGCTAAACTCAATAAATTCAGCACGTTCCGGGTTAATAGTCAATGGCGCTACGATCATATCGGCCCTCTCATATACCAATTCACCTATATACATCATTTTGGAATTATTTTTATATTTATTATTTCATATAAATACATAGTTACATGATATAGCTTACCGATAAGTCCCGTCCATTCTTTTTTAGCTCCTGGTTGAGAAAAATTACGAATTATGTAATCTCCAAATTGTCCATCAGGCGAAAGTGCTAGCGAATAAGTAAAATTGATAGATCTTGATAGTTCTTGTAATAGGTCCATACAAAACCCTTTGCAGCAATAAAGTCGATCTAGAAAAGTTGAAAGTTTATTATAACTTACACCATAGAAAGTAAATGGTTACGTAACACATAAATTGTCTCAGTCGTTAGATATTATATAAGTATGCTTATAAATATTTTTTGTAATATTTTTTTTGTATTACGACTAATGGTTTTTTTTGTACTACCACTAATTAATCTCTAATCCTAGCGACCAATCCAGTCCAGTTCCTTTTATAAGTAAATAAGTTAATACATTGAAACTTAGGATTCGACTTGGCTGGATAGATCTTTGTAAGGCACTATAACATAAAAACAATAACTTGCGTATAACATGACCAAGATAATTTAATTAATTAAATACTTATAAAGGATAAATAAAGATAAGTTATATTTTATTACCTGGGCTTCATTTTACTTATAAATAAATTTTAGGATTATCAGAACATGGCGTCCCATCATATCTCAAGTCTTTTACGGTTGACAACTACATATATTCTTAATATTGAAACTCCCATTTTCACATTAATGTTTAGATGAGATATCATAGACATGATCTGCAGTGGGGTGGTAGGTACTACGTAGATTTCAACACTCATACATTTTTCGGTGTTTACCTATTACATATATGTATATAACCCAAGCCGTGGTATTATAAAATTTACAAACTTTTATAACTTACCTGCATCGTCGCTAGAGTTGTAATGTGGACAAAATATTTCCTCTGATGTACAATCAGTTTCATCATAGACACGACGTGCGTATACAAATGGTTTTTCTTCAATGGTCAATACCTTAAGGTATTAATTAATAATTAATCAGGATTAAATATATAATATTCTTTTAGTATTTTTTTACTTATGACAAATAGAAAGTGGAAATCTGTTTTAAAAAATACCTTAAGATGAGTGGGTATCATGAAACCTTCAGGTTTTGACGAGCTACGACCCATCCATATGATTTCATGTTCCTTTAGTTCTAGGCGCATTTTTTGAGTCTCCTTTAGAGTAATAAAAAGCAAAATTACAATATATTTTAAGTATTTGAAACAAGAAAAAAGTAAAGCAAAATATTATTGGAGCCGTTGTAAATTTTGCAATTTGTTAGTTTTTATATTCAGGCGATACATTAAGTATATTACATGAGTACAGTCATATTGACGTTTTTAATATTCATTAAATTAAAATTTTTCGACTTACTTTAGAATAGAAGTACTTTCCAACAGCAACGTGTTCTCCTTGAGCTCTAACATTAACCATATCATATTCAGCGTGGACCCTATCCCCGTGGTCATCGAACGCTACATGCCCTGTCGCACCATTTTCCAAGCTCTGTTTCCTAATATAGTCGAATAGAAGACGTCCTGTCGTCCAGATAGATCGTGTGCTGTCACAATCAGAAGGCGGGGTACTGATCTCTTCTGATGTGTTCATATCTCGGATTGCAGACGCTAATACGTAACTGTAAAGAAAACCTAATTGTCTTTTATTATTTTACGCTTGTTATAGAGAGATTTTTTACAATTTTACAATTTACAATTTTAAGCAACTGAACATATAAAACTAAAAAGCGCTACATGCAGTTTCGCCACTAACACGAATTCGGGCGAAAAGAGGAGGAAGACACTTCGGTTTTGACACTAGGTACCCTACTATGCGGGATAAAGCATGAAGATGAAAAAAAAACTAAACAAAAAATACGACTCTTCTGCGGTAGACTTCTAATATAGCGGTCTTCTGTCATTAATAAAAATAGCTACGGTTTAATAGAATTGTGGAATCCTGAATGTGCATGTTCATTAGTGGCGTTCACTAGTCGTAGTCCAAGAAGACCTTCAGGTGCGTTTGCAGCATCTAACGCTTGTTCTGTCACCATCCACACGTAGCCAGTCGTCGTCATATTTAGGTAAGTTGCATCACGGAATATTATTTCGGCATCAGTTTTGCTGAAATCATTTTAATTAATATAAAAAAAAAACTTTGTTTTATGCCGTATAATTTTAGACAATAATTATTATGTTTATATGTACTAACATTACCTTTTTAAATTACATTTTTCAATAATATTATTATTTTATTTACATAATTTGGCTTACCTCGCGTACATGAGAAACACTCTTGCTTGTGCACTTTTAACTTCTATGAGTTTTTCACTAAAAGGAATCCAGTCGAAGTTCAAACTCTATCGCCTGCTCTACACCGTTCTGTCTACATCTTCATCATTTGATGCTTTGTGATGTAGTTTGGGGAACCTATAAAAGGAAAATTTAGTTAATAAATACAATGAACGCTTTCATCATCTAAACCTATTTTATCACAATTTGTACTATATTTTACTTACCTTCCCAAAATGGCTCTACCATCAGTATCTGAGCTATGAATTACAATTACTTTCATGTAATTAAAATGTTTAAGTACATCAACCCATACATCTGCTTGGTGAGAATACGGAGGGACTGTTCTTAAAAATGACACATGTATATTTTTGTCAGAAAAAGCAGAATCTCTAGATGATATTCCTATCACGGGGATTAAATAAAAACCGCACGTGTACGACACTGCGGCGGGAGACAGGTCTCCAGTTAGAGGGTGTGAAACGACCACTGCATAGATCTAAAATATATTTCAATTAGCTTAATATTTTTTTTAATAAAAATTGAACGTATTGCCAATAATAATTTAAGCACATAACTTACCCGGTGAAGGCAATAAGATCTTTACACACATTCAGTGCAGTTTTTATTGGGTTTGGATCCATCAAAATTGAATAATCATGATAGGTTACACCTCGAGGCACGTAAGTATCTTTAAAATTAGAAGTTTCTGTAATTGACAAAAAATAATAAATTTGAGATCTAAGGAATTAGAAGTCACTATTCTTATAAAGATATGGGACTAAAAACAATGAAATCGTTTTGCAATAAGTTATATTTACCCAAGTAACATTGCGATGTTATAATGAATTATATTATAATTACCGAAATGGTGTCTTTGAAAAAATGCAATAAGACTCATTTGCTAGATAGGACTCCACCAACGTTATAATATATGTAGGATTGGCAACCGTCTTCGATCAGCGTCAGCTAATACCGAGGACTACAGCAAGTGCCACCAACAATAGATACAAAAAGCCATAGTTC
Source organism: Philaethria dido (assembly GCA_033558755.1). NCBI lineage: Eukaryota > Metazoa > Arthropoda > Insecta > Lepidoptera > Nymphalidae > Philaethria > Philaethria dido. Next base: position 131,128 of record JAKGSA010000554.1, read on the forward strand.
CTGAAATAATTTGCACACATTTCTTCAGTTTTTCCCTAATATGTTCTTTTACTTTATAGCAATATATATACCTATAGGTTCTAATTATTTAAAATTCATCTTTATTAATATGTAAGAGGGATGTTGTAGTTTAATTAAAATATCTTATAGACTAGTTATACTTAGTAGTAATAAAAATATAATAAGTAAAAAAATAGAGTTTTATGAATCAATATTTTTTGGCTGCAAATAAAAACTTTAAAGCTTTTTTCTCTCACATCTAACTACAGTACAGTATTAATAAATAACTACAATTAACTTACCGAAGTTTAGTTATACTAAAGGATTTATTCACATTTTTATAAAAATATGTTCTCTTCTGAAAACTAGTAAAATTGTTACGTAACAAAAACGCTCCGGAAGCTGCAGGAGCAACGACAGGTGGAGCCTCTCATCTCGGGTTGCCTAGGAAGCGGCGCAGTCGTATTGGGTACCGATCAATCTTGTAGTTATCCTAATTTCTATGGGTTCATACATAGTATATACCTGATTGATACATATATGTATATATATATATATATATATATATATATATATATATATATAACTCTTTGCTCTGCTATATATATTTCTTCATATATACCTAATAGTTTGTAAGACAAAATGTCTTTTTTTTTTAATTTATAAACTTAGAAAATAGTTAATCCATAGTTAATCTTATTTTGTTGTAATTAACAAAGACTTTTGCCCTTCGACTATCAATGAAATGAAAATCATATAAATATAAAAATCATATTTATTATTATATTTAAGTATATTCAAACATTGTATATTGTATCAGTGTCAAAAACGAATACATCTAGCCATATTATAAATCACGCCCAAGTCCAAGCCTTCCATGTGAAGGAGCGTCCATCCAGACAGACGCAACCTTTTTAACTGCTGCGGTCGCTGCGTGCTGAGCAGCTTTCAGCAGCGCCATGAGCGCTATACAGACTCATATCACTGAAAGCTTTAATGTAAATCTGTGAATTATTACATTTCATTATGTGCAATTCTTACATTTTAGTAGAAAGCAGAAGTAGATATTATAGTTTGAGATAAAAAATGATGAAGATAAGTATTATACGAGTATACTGAAGTACTTATATGTAATTCGTTTCATAAGCTTAAAAAAAGGAAAACTTATTAAATTTATTTACTATACATGTGGAGATCAATAATTTTTTAAATAATTACAAATACTTAATTGGTAGTATTAATAAAAATATATGAAGCCACATGTACTAAATATGATAACTTGTTATACCTGCATTTTGCAATTTAGCCGCTTGATTTTGAGCAGCTCGTTGAATGGCCATAGCCGCCGCTGCTTCTCTTGCTGCGGCTATCTTCTGCGCGGCGGCCGCGCGCGCCTTGGCGGCTGCGAGCTGAGCCTGCGCGTGAACTGCCGTCTGCGCTGACTCTAGAGCAAGAGCCCGGGCAGTTCTTGCGGCTTCCTCACTAAATTAGTTATTGCTTTAAGGAGTTTTTAGTTAATATCAATCAGCCTTTAATCGTAAACAACGAAGTAAATGAGAACTAGATTTCTTTTTCAATTAAAAAAATCTTTTTTAATTTATAATTAAGCCTCCAAGTGTAGGCTACAATTGAATACAGGCAGGATGAATCCGTTGAATGCTAAGGAGTTAGTTCTTTTACCTTTTATGAGCAGCCTGTGCCGCTTCAGCCTCCTTAGCACTGGCGGCACTCTGTTGTTCCAACGCGGCATGCTTGGCTGCAGCGACTTCTTTTTGCGCCGCCATGACTGCTGCTGAGGCCGCTTTGGCTGCCGCTATAGCACCAGCTACGTCTGAACTAGAGTCGGTTGACCAACCTACGTTTGTTGAATTATTAATTTAAAAAATCATAAAATAAAATTTTATTTATATTTATTTATACGTTTCTGCTTTTCCCGAGAAACATGGAATATATAGCAAAGCCATCGCTGTGAGTTTATTACACGGGTTCTTAATTATATTTTTTGCAGTTTCACGCTTATTTCTGCATTGCAAAGTACTCAGAGAGAGCTTGGTGACAAGACACTCTGTTCCCTACTTTTCGCCTGAATTCTAAATATTGCATGTTGAGCTCGCATGTATTTAATATTAAATAACAATTTATTTAAATAAAATACCAGCACTGCCTGTTGTAGCTCCGGAAACTTGAACTAATCCTGGTATTAGTCCATTCCATCCAGAAGCACTTCTTTTGTCGTGTTGTTTATCAGCATTGCAAACAACATAAATTGTTACGAATAACATCTGAAAGAGAAGTCACAGAATTAATACTAACCCAAAACACAATTTACAGCAATATTTTTATTTTTAACAAACCAAGATTTTGGTAGACATGGTTTGATTTAGTTAGACAGTTGATTTTGTGATACTAGTGAAGCTTATGATATTTGAAAAATATCGGAGTAGCATTTATACTATTGACAGCGGAAGCTGTCTCTTTAAAGAAAGGGTCCATATGAGAGATGGATCTTAATTGAGCTAAGGTAACGTAATTTCTGTAAGCAATCATAAGTCTAGATCTCTAGTTACTTTTACTTTCCTTATATTTATTTTTAATAAATATTTCAAAACGATATTTTTTTAGGTAATGTTATACAAGTAAGGAAAATCTGGTTACTAAAATTTTGCTTTATACCTAATCATTCAGATTTGAAATAATTACAAAATAACACCGTAATTGGGACAAATATTGTGATAAATTTTGTAATATATTTCGTTACATACGAATGCATACGTTCACGTTAAAGAGATTATCTTATCTTATAAGTATTGTATAAAAAAGTTTGTGATAGATTGCTTAGATATTTGTAGTTTTTTATAAATCTCTGAATAATCTTGAATATGCTTATTTTCATTAGATTAACTCAAGGTAAGTACATGAATCTTCTTGAGTACTTTCTTTTTATATTAAAAGTGGTTTTGTGTTCATTATAAAATTAGAAAATAAATTTGTTTTAAATTATAGAACCTAATTTATATAAGTAGGGGAAGGGGAGATAGCTCCGGACACTTAAATGAAAAAGTAAATATGTAATAATACAACTAAAGGATTTTGCTGAAACAACAGCAATTAACGCCTCGTCCGCTTTATTTTGTTAATGTTATACAGGATTATTAGTATTTACTTCACGACGTTATTTAAATCATGAAGTTAAAATTTCATGATGAAGTGAAATAAAACAAAATTTAATTTTCTTTAATGATTAGGTACCTAATGATTTATTCCTTCTTGTTTTTCGTAATAACTTTACATAAACTATATATTAAAATTGATCCTAGATTAATTCACTTTATTAAAATGTAATTCATATTTATACACCACTAAAGTAACGTGGCTGAAGTAAAATATTTTGAACGCCGATTCAAAAAAAAATAGCGACATAAAATTCTTCTTTTGATTAAGCGTGCGATATATTTAAGTTTACTTTTATTGATGTCTATTCTGGCTATCTATTTTTGTAATTTCTATAATTAATAATTGCTGATAAATAGTGCGAAATTCAACTAGCCGTTTATACACTTCTTCATGAATCATACGATTTTGTAATACCTTACAAAATATTGAATTTAATAGAACTTTAATCTCTCATAGAACCGTCCAAGTGATACACTTTTTTTTTTGAAAAAGTTTTAAAGTTTATTATTCACAGGTTTATTATTCAGTTTACTTCTTTAATTATGGCGCTTCGAACGTGCCATTCATTCATAGGACTTCGCTAGCTCAGATTACTAAAAAATTGACATCATTAAACGAGTATTCAATAATGATGAGTACCTATACAAAATTTTACTTAATGTGCTTTGAAATGCAAAAAAAATAAAGCCGTTTAATATATATTGCCATAACAAAAATTACCGAACTAAAAATAAATAAATAAAACATGATTTGTTTCCAAATATTTATATTTCTAATTGCTTTTAAATTAATTTAATTTTCTTGAATTTAGTTATATAACATTAGTTTTCGCTTCTTAAATGTTACGAATGTATCGCCTAAATTATACTGGCAATACTTTTTTACATTGACATTTATTTGTCAATTGGAATTGTAGCAAAACCTCTTCCGGTTGCGGTACGATCGATTGAGGTTGTTCAATATTTAGAATTTTTACTCAAAATTCGCCATGAAAATTTTCTAATGTAAGAAATTATTTATATTGAAATTGGACGTAAAATAATAGGACAGAGGTAAGTGGACTGCATTTTCTGCTTTGGTTACGTAAAATGGATAAACGGTTTATAATATTATTTGATTTTTGAAGTATTTTTTATTTTGTAATGTCAATTATTTTAAAGTTTATATTTGTATTATTAACAAATATACTGCGTTTTATAGAAAATAAGAGAATTTATAGTCACGACAAATTCAGAATCAATAAAAGAATGTAAATTTTAATTTATTATCATTTGAAAAATGTATATTGCTTAAATAAAAATTATATAAAATTAAATTTATTTCCTAGAGTTTACTCTCTTTTAAAGTAATTGCGAAGAATCATAAGAACTTTGTTTTTTATTAAATTTATTCATATTTATTTTATGGCTTATACTCAGGTAAAAAAATTAAAATGAGTGGTTCCAAAGCAAACCAGCCACCACCTGCACAATTTAAGTGAGTATTTTTTTATTCAGAGCTTATAAAGTGGTTTACTAAGTAAGTAGTATATAATCTACTAACTTGATTCAAAAATTTCACTTCAGTCAATTCCAGTTATGTATTATGTTAACTGATTAGCAATATTTTGGTAACATTTAGCACCTTATATTATTATTTAGATAAACAATTTGCCTATAGAAGTATAATATAGTATGCAAATACACATTGCACTGGATATTAAGGATAATAAAAGTTACACCTAAGTATTCAAAAACATCTGTAATTCTTATGCCCGGTAAATTCCATAATTTCCTGATATAAATTTCCTTTATGTCTTATAAAGAATGTAAATATAAGAACTGAATTATTTAACATTTAAATGAAATACTAAAAAACACAAAACATTAATTAACCACAGAAATTTAAACTATAAATATTGACTTTATTAATGAATATAACACTTGTATGTAATCGTGTATATTCAGTGAGTTAATTCACTTATTATTTTAATAATAATTTCTTCTATTTATTTCGATTATAACTAGAAACTCATAGATTTGAATTATAAAAGCAGTAATACTAGTTATGGAATCCAATATTACATTTCCATTCAATATTATAATGAACAAGTAGCTTGCAGTAAATTAAAGTAAGGTCATTCTAAATTAACCTAAATGAAACCTAATAGTGAAGGACACAAAGTCCAATTTTAGATAATAGAAATGTTATGGTAATTTTTTTCTACATGCTTGTAATTTGTTTGCAAACTTTGTAACATTTGTCATTTTTGAAATTTGTTTCACTGAGGCAAACTATTTCAATGTAGGTATAATGTATAAAATACTCAAAACTTTTTGGTTTTAATACCTCATTACCATTGAATAAAATACTTGTCACATGACACCTGCACTATTTTCTTATATTCTTAGTGTCTTATGGTAAAATATTATTGTTAGATGCCTAATCGTTTGATATAAGTTCACTAACTAGTACATGTTAGGGAGAGTGAAAAAAATTAACACATCAAAGATTTTTTTTTAATAGATCGAAAAATTAACTAAATATATCTGTGTTATATACTTCTGTATAAAATTCGTCACCCACATAATGCAATCTATTTTAATATAAGTTCTTGTTTTCAGTTTATTGCCAAAAATTATAAATGGCGGCATTGCCGGAATTATTGGCGTATCTGTAGTGTTTCCTCTCGATTTGGTTAAAACGAGGCTGCAGAATCAAACTGTTGGACCTAATGGAGAACGACAGTATAAAAACATGTTAGTACTATTATATATTAACATATATTTTCTATGACAGAATCTATTTAAAATGTGATCTAAATAACATAATTTAGACGATTCTTGGATTTTATCCTAGTACTAATTTTATGTTCCAAACAATTATGACTTATTTTTTATATAATCAATAAGATTCTTCTTTAGAAATGTTTAACTCATTTGGCCATGAACATATCTATTGTTAAGAACTCACCGAAGCTAAGTAACACCACAATTCAAATTAATGTTCTAGTTGTCTTAGTAAATTATAATTACGTGATTTTATTACCGTTTTGTATGGAGAAATCGTGGTCTTACTTTATCGCGTTAATCTTTACGACAATGCATAATTTTGGGCAAATTTTTCTTAAGATCACTTTTGGATTACGTAAGTCTGATGTATTTTATTATTCCTGCATTCAGTCAAACGCTGTGCCATTGTGTTACGATGCCCTTAAAATGTAACATAGCTAATATATAGACAAGGCAAAGCACGGCGTTGAGTTCTGCCATTCAGCACGCAATACTTCGATTTCGGCGGAATGTGGGGAACGGAAATGTGAAAGAGAACAGAGTGTCTTAACACTAGGTTCTCTGGTTCCCTTAGCGTATCCTGCTATGTGCGGGATACAGCGTGAAGCTAACAATAAAAGATATTATTTCATTTCATTTCATATAATTTTTCCAGGTTGGACTGTTTTAAACAAACATATAGAGCGGAAGGCTACTTTGGTATGTACCGAGGGTCCGCGGTGAACATTATATTGATTACGCCCGAGAAGGCTATCAAACTAGCTGCCAATGATTTGTTCCGGTATCATCTTACACTTCCAGACGGGTAACTATAAATGTTATGTCTAAACGATAGTGTTATATTTATTTTAAAATTGATAATATAAATATATTTTTAACATAAGGAAAAGAGACTTGTTACATGTTATCGTTAGTTAAATTTTTATTATTTATTAATAGGTATGTACATAAACGGTATTATGTTGGTAGTATATAATAAAAATATTTATATTTACGAAAATTAAAATAAAATATTTAATTTAATACTGGTACCATTCTGCCTTACATACTTGCAATATTTATTTACATCGTGATCTTAAGGTGATTGCAAAATTACGCCACACCACATGAACGATATGCTAATTTGTAACAGCTTTTTTGATCTTCACGTATCTTGTGAATTTCTTACTCCTATTATTTAGAGAAAGTATAGTAATAAACAACAACTGTTTGACTGTCTGGCCAGAACGGGCAGCATTTGAAATACTAAAAAGTATTTCTTGGACTGGGGATGTGAACCGATAACCAAGGTAGACAATCAAAAAATCAGCAATTGTGCCATGACAGTGGGAAATAGATTACTTATATATAATTATCGAAGTAACAAATCTAAACAAGATAGAAACAGATCATAGATTTACTTTATTTGATCTAAAATTAGCTCAAAGGCGTTCTTACTTGTTTATTATAGTATGATAACGGCTAGTGATTGTTATGACGAAATTGTTAAGATAAATGTTGTCATGGTTTTATAATAAAATAAGTATAACAAATGTAATTTATTTATATTTTCATAATCAAGTCATCTCAAAGTTAAGGGCGGAGCGTTTTCAGATTAGATAACAATCAATTTGCAAAGTCTAGATTATATTAACACTAGCTTTCCGCCCGCGGCTTCGCCCGCGTGGAATTCGGTTATATCGCGCAACGTGGTAAGGAGTAGCCTATAGTCTTTCCCAAGGTCTAGACTATTTGTCAAAATTGGTTAAGTGGTTTAGGTGTGACAATTGTCAACAGTTGAACAATTTTACATGATTTTATGTTTGACAATAAGGAACTTCTATACAAACTTTCATCCCTTATTTTGTCACCTTCTACCATTTAATTCGCGATAAAAAGTATTCTATGTCCTTTCCCAAGTACAGTTTTATCTTCCTACCGAATTTCATCAAAATCGGTTCAGTGGTTTAGGCGTGAAAGAGTAACAGACACACAGACAGACAGACAGAGTTACTTTCGCATTTATAATATTAGTAAGGATATATATTTAGCTTTCAATGAAAGTTGATTAAAATGACAAAATCAAATTTGAAAATATTATTAGAAATATTAGTATTAGTACGTATACATATTCTGCTTGAACACGTTTGTTAACGAAATAGTCAGTGGCTTAAAATATATATATTTACAATTTTCTCTGAATACACTATGTATATTTATTTATTGACGATGATTGCACAATCAATAAAATAAACAAAGTATATTCTGTAAAAACCCATGGAGAGAGAAAATAATGTAAATAATTTGCCTGATAATTAATAATCTTCTTCATTTTGAAGGACAAATGTCAAATTTTTTAAATATTTTTCTCCTGAAATTTGGATGTTTATATTGATGGCGGTAATTTTTTAAAAAACTATATCAGGTCATTACCTATTATACGACAAATGTGCGCGGGTGCAATGGCAGGAGCTTGTCAAATTGTTATAACAACGCCTATGGAGCTCTTGAAAATCCAAATGCAAGATGCTGGACGGCTTGCAGCACAAGCAAAAGCTGGTGAGTATCATCAAATATTGTGACAACATATAGGTTTCAATAATACTTAATAGAACTATTATGATAGTTACTATTCTTTTTTTTCATAAGATTTGAATAAGATACCAATTGTTAAAATAACAAGCAGTTGACTAATTTACAATTTATTTGCTATATATATATAATATAATAACTAGGGGCATCGGCAAACTCCGGTTACAACTAACAAAATAAAATTAAAATATCTAGTTAAGTGGTAATTTTTTTCAATAATTCTGTTATAATCGCGCGCAACGGCTAGCAGTATAGGTTACCACGAATACTTAAAATTTACCACGAATCACCTTTTTATATTGAAGAAAAATATTACTTGATACAATGATAAAGCAAAAGTATAATAGTTCATAAGGAATCAAAGGGCCGGACTGATTACTTATAAAATGGAGTTATCATAGATTCCCATATATTTAATATAATTTATTGTAAACCATTACATACTTTTTATATATCAACAAAAACAATTAAGAATTATAATACTTAATTATTGTTTCATATTACAGAGGGTAGGAAGTTCGAGCGTATAACAGCGATGCAACTAACTCGCCGACTCCTCAAGGAGCGTGGTATATTTGGCCTCTACAAGGGAGTGACGGCGACCGCGGCGAGAGACGTCTCCTTCAGTATTGTGTACTTCCCGCTGTTTGCAACTTTGAATGATCTCGGACCGAGGGAGAATCCTACGGATCCACCACCGTTTTGGTAAGTATCTGGTTACATTGCCACTAAATAAATGGAAAAGGATTTTTTTCTCGCAAAATGATGAGGAATGTGAAAAAAATTAACACAACTTTTATTAATTTACAATAAGTTGAACGTTAAAATTATCTATTTATTTGGTTTTGAATTCTCTGGTGCTTATGTTTAAGTACGTGAAAAATAGTTCCAGATTTTAAGCCAATCGTAATTTGACACCTGTATTTAACACGGAATGGCAGTTCATATTTAACTTAGACGAATGTAGTTATGTTGACAAAGACTCATATCATTAGTTTAAAACTGTTGGTGGTAAATATTAAAAAAAATACATAAAATATTAAATGTTTATTTTATTTGCCAAATATCTTTATATTTATTATATATATGAAAAAAATCCCAGGTGGTCTTTCCTATCGGGCTGCGCGGCGGGCTCGTCCGCGGCTCTAGCTGTCAACCCCATGGACGTGGTGAAGACACGTATGCAGACCATCACCAAGGGCAGCAGCGAGAGACAGTACACTTCCATCTTAGATTGTGTCACGTGAGTATTTACTACTTCTACATAATAATATGTGTAGGAAACACTTTGTACGCCTTTTTACCAAAATTGTGCGGACCAAAGACTATGAAATTTGGCACAGTTAAAGTTGACATGGAGAAGTGCAGAAGGCCAATATTTTTTTATAATAATGCAATACATTTAATATTAAAGTAAACATTAGGCATATTAATGTGTGCTTGAAATGCATTTTTGTATAAAATGATGTATATATGTTACTAAGGCAACCCATTGTGTACGCGTCGTTATAATTCGCCGTTGTGACGAATGGTTTTAGGTTCAACTCCATTCTGGGGGGGTATGATTAAATTTACTTTAATTTCCTTTCCCGTTCCAGTAAGATGCGTGAATCTAAAAATAAAAAATATGGTGATTTGGTTTGTTTTCTTCTTGACGTTTTGTAGAATGCTCCTACTATATTGGGTTTTCAAAATGTTGATACATTTATAGTCAAATTATCTTAATTCTTAATAAATGTTTATTTTTAGGAAAACATTGACTCAAGAAGGTCCAACGGCGTTCTTCAAGGGAGGTGCCTGCCGTATGATAGTTATCGCGCCGCTATTCGGCATTGCTCAAAGTATTTATTATATAGGTCTCGCAGAAAACTACCTAGGAATTAAATAAATTAGCCAAATGATAAAATCATACGCCGTCAAATAATAGCTAAATTTTGAGTACAATTTTATTTATTTACTTATTTATTATTTATTTATGTAAAACAATAAAAGACGCACATACCTCATAATGACATTAAGTTCAGCATTAAAAGACAGTAAAATGGCGGCAGAATATTTTTTTGTTAAAAATACGACTTTAAATTCCACATACGTTGGAAATTTCCTGTCATTAAATCTGTAGTCGTTATCCTATTTTCACTTGTTTTTACAATAATTGTCCTGAATATATTTATATAAAATATAATTATAAAGATGGCGGCAATGGACACGCTTTATCGTAGTAATAAAAAAAATGTCAATTCATATTTCCTGTAACCAAAATATCGATAGTATTATGTCGACAATTCAATTAAAAACTAATCTTATGTTAAAATTTTATTTAATTATGACATGTCAAATTATTGTTGTCTGTTATTATTTTAAAACTTTTTATTTTTAAGATAGATTTTATAAGTTTTTCTGTTTAAAACATGACTAAAGCTTTATAATGATTTTGAATATTATACCAGAGTTATTATTTATATATGTAATTTATTTATTTTTTATTTAACTAAAATATTTGGTGTTCTCTTCAATACTAAATATTTGTATGTAATATATGTATGTATATATTTATACGTATTTATGAAACAAAATTGTATTTTATAAAAGGAAACTAATTTTCTTCATGAAATTATTGATAACTAACACATATGATGAGATGATTGCAAAATTATTGTATAAATATATATTGTGGGTCCCTCAATGGATCATTTTTGTAAAGGCTTGTTATATTTTTAGCTTTATTTATTTTTTATACGCTTTAGTAATAGAATATTTGAAAGATTTTGAAGTGATATTATAAATTTTATTTAAATTGAGATTACATTAATGTATCAATATTATTTTTATGTGAAACATAGTTTAGATACAAAATTAATTATTTATATAATTTTTAGCTGCAAGTTCCTTCATTAGTCTACAAAAATGACAATATATTTACTTATATATATTATGATAATATGATACATAAATGTAATTTCGTGTAAATGTTACCGTTTCGTAGCTGTTTGTGGATATTATTGAGTTATACTCATGCTTGTTGTTTACACAAATATTTACACTTAGTTCTCAGCTAGATTTAAATGTGCATTTAATTTAAATAAATTATATGACAACACTAGCTAAAAGCTTTTCGACATAAAGTTATACTGCCATGATAAAATTATAAATTGTATATTTTTAATGAACATATGATGTTTTATTACTTTGAAAGTGTCTTGAAATTCGCAAAATTTTATGCCATATTTAGTAAATGAACTTTGTAAGATCATTATTAAATTGTATTTATCCAGATTTATAATTGTGATCCATGCTTACGCATTCGTTATCCATTTTTAAATAATATTGTGTGTAATCTATATTTAGTGACGTGATTTTGTATTATGAAGAAAATGTAATTTATAGACTATTGGTCTGATTATCACCACTTTTTATAACTGCAATTGGCTTAAATTTTGCAAATAATTTATATGCTACATACAAATTGGATTTTAATAAAAAATAACGCATAATATATTGGGAAATGACATATTTGTAAATGGCACAAAATATCTGCTAATAATTACAAATGAATAGTTACTTGACATTTCATTCATAATACAGTTATGTCACAATACGTGTTAATCGTTTTATAATATCGGTGTGTTAAACTTTTTGAATTAAGTGTTCAATTATCGATTTGACAATAATAATATTATCGAGTGTAATCGTTGTAAGTATTGTAAGTGTTGTGTAAGCCCTAATCTAGATCTCCTAGAAAATTGGTGTCAATTGAAGTATCCGAGTTAAAAGTCGATTAGCTGTATCCATCCAGTGTCTTCAATAGATAGTATGACGTAAATAATGCCATAGTTCACTTTTTAAAAAAGCTAATGTAATTTTATAAACACTTGATATGTCAATGTTGTAGTTAGTTACAGCTTAAAAAATCAATATTTTTTTGTAATATTTTTTCGCTTTCAAATTATCTCAAGTCAATATGGCAAATATAACGAATTACTTCATGGTTATTGTTTTATTTTAAAATTAAAATAGTGTTTATAAACGAAAGAAAAGTTTAAAGGAATTGCTCACCAACATATATAGTCTGTTTGTATGTTTCTGTCAATATTTGTGCTTAACTTAAAAATGTATCTTATTTCGGAATGTTTACTATTTATAAAAAATCTACTATAATGTTTAAAAAGTATCGATTTTTGCTTTATTTCTTTATATTTCACGATAATACTGTTAATACTCAAAATGTTAATATTCATTGTATTCTTTATTGTTTTTTTTAATGCTAAATTAAGTTATATGTTCTCAGTTGATAAAAATAGAAATCAATCATGGTGTCATCAAAAAAGCTTTTATGTATCCATCTAAATTACAAATGTTATAGATATGTAGTTGTTCAGTAAATTATTACAAAGTTTTAATTCTTTTACTATATTACCTTCCCAATCTTAACGACCTTTAATATTTATAAGTTTTAATTACATTTTAAAACTATTCATATTATAAAATATATATATTTAGATAGTGCTACCACAATGGGTGTTCATTTTTACCAATGTGACACAGACTATTAGTTTTGGGTGGCTTTGGCCTGTGGCCATTTAGGTCTCATTTTTGGGACCTGGATATATGGGGGAGGGAAAGATAAGCTTCTGCTGTCTAGGGGAGGGCTAGGACTTAGAAGAAGACTTGTATTACTTAAATACGATTTATAAAATTTTATGCGAAAAGAAAAATGAATCATCGAAACATTGGTACACGTATAACTTTCAAACGACTGTACCATATCAAAATCAAATGGATAAATCTTTCTTTTATAAGTTCATTATTGTAAGACAAGGTTTGTATATAAAAAACAAACTTTTAAAATTTCGTAATTTTTTTGTTAATATGTAATTTGATATTTTTTCTTCAGTTATTAATATATAGAATGCATAGAGTTATTAATTATTAAGTCCATGACTAGGAAAAAATATACAACGGTACAAAGTTTGCCGGGACAGCTAGTTTTGAAATAAAACATTTTAAAATTTTAAATTTAATTGTTTTGATGCTATAGGTACCTGTTATTTCATTAAGTTTTGTAACTGGGCAACACTGAGACTAACGTCAATAACAAAGTCGATGTGTTGAAGCGTCGCTTTGTATTTTGTGGGTTACTCAAAATAATTTGGGTTACTAACAATTTTTATGTAATAAGTACACTTGGAAACTTTCAGTGTAATTTCTTGTGAATAACATAACTCTTCATAATGACTACTTTGGGTCCCAAGAAGGACGGAGGCCCAAATGTTGAGTTTTTCCAATCACCGGAATGTTTGGCACAATTTGACCAAATCCGTGTTTGGCTTCAGAAAAACTGTAAAAAGGTATAAATATGATATAAATACTTAATACTAATAAAGAAATTATATTAATTTTATCATATATTTGGCCTAATAATGACAATTTTATTGGAATTACAAATTAGTCATTGAAGGTTTTATGAAGATTTTAACCCTTTTCGGATATTATAGAAACAATACAAGAAAATAAAGTCTGAGTATATTCTTTCAGCATGTTCAAACAGATCCTCCAACTAAGGAAGGTTTGGCCCAACTTGTCATCCAACTAATACAATATCAAGAAAACAAATTAGGGAAAAATGCTACAGATCCACCATTTATGAGGCTTCCAGTAAGTAAAAATATAACTTATTCATTTATAATATTTGTTAATTTATATATTTATTCTTAGAATTAATAATACAAGTAAGTTATATTTTTTGTTATTATGTATGAAATTGTGTCATTTTCCCTTTACTGCTACATTTAATTACTTTCTTTCAGTTTTGCTAATATTTGTGTTTTGTATTTGTGTTGAACTTTTGATTTATTATGTCTTCTAAGGTTCTGGAAAGGATTCTGAAGATTTTAAATTATACATAATATTCACTGCAAATTTTATTTTATTATGGTTTAAAGTAATAAGTGCTTTTTTATGTAAATAGTGTATGATTGTACATTTTTGCTAAATCTGTGGAAATTAATATAGAATACATTTATTTACAATGATATTACACATAATGCCTCAATTTGGCAGAAAGTGGGGAAAGGAAATTTTAAGAGAATGAAGTATCTTAACACTACTTTCTCCTTTCCTTCTGGCTGACATACTATGTGAGAGATACAGCGGGAAGTTATAAAAAAATATAGCTGTTTGACAGTGGAAGGACGAGTGGGTTTATTGTAAACATGATTGATTGTGGGTTTGATGGGCTAGCGCTACAAAATTTTGTATTTGATAACTTAAATTAAAATTATCTATAATGTGTTATAATTTTGGAATAATTGCAGTAAATAGCCTCATTTTAACATTTCCTACATTTATGTTTAGGTAACTTATAGCCAAAGCCCTCTTTTTTTTTAATGTCATAAAAAAAATCCTGGTTTACCTCACTATGTATGCATGTTACACCTATGTAGTGGCATTAGAAAAGGTGACAGGAACATTAAAGTATTAGAAACTATTTGAGATATCACTTAAAACATTACATTGATTTGACATTGTAACCCTACATTTGCCTTTACCTATTCTAGTGTGAGTATTTTAGCTAAGTTTATACTTTTGGATTATTTAATGGGATACAAATTCTATTTAAGAACATTTAATGTGCCAATCTTTGTCTTTTTAGATGTTAATTTGTATTGATATTTTTATTTTAAATAATTTTGTACTTTTTGTAACCTCCAAAAACCAACCAACAACAAATGAAAATGAAAACAATTTAAAAATTTTATCAAAACAACTTTTATAACCTATAAAAAGCTTGCAATAGCTCACATTTATTCAATATTATGTACTAAATAAAGTCGATGGTGGTAGGCATCTGTGGAGATTTTTCTGTTACAGTTTAAATATTTTCTTTATACAGAGTATAGTACTACTAAAATATTGAGTACAGTATTTTAAAATGTAATTCTTAATTCAACTGTATTTTTCTGAATGTGCTTTACCATATAACTTTTAACTGGGTGATCAAATTTTGTTTCTTTTATATGATAGGTAGTGCTTCAAATGTGGCCCTAATTAAATATCTTATAAAAAAAATATTAAGATGTGACGATTAATTTTCGAGTTATTCGCAATAATGTCACTTCATAGTGCATTTCATTTGAAGTCAGTTTTCTTTTTTGTTAAAATCTTAATTTTAATACTGGTCTGCATTGGCAAATAAAAATTGATTTTCAGGGTATCCTGAGGATCCTGTGTAATCAATTGCAAATAATGATCCAGCCTCTGGTTCTTTGCTTCTTTGTACTTGGTTGAGACCTCGACTGCTTGTTGTGACATAGAGTGTGGCATACTCATATCCTCCCCACATTACCGAGGTGACCTGACTTGCTGGTATATTGTGTTGTTCCATCAATTTTCCAGCTCGCGAATCAATTTTTATTACCTGAAATTTTGTAAAATATTTAATTTTTTGTATTATGATTTGTCTTACAAAAATTAGCCTCATATGATTTTTTTTTTGTTTTATTTAGTTTGAAATGTTTATAAATTGTTCTTACCTTACCACCTCCAAAGCATGCGACCCATAGATTACCATCTCGATCTATAGTCATGCCATCAGGATACCCAGTCACATTATTCGATTGAAAACTAAATAATGTTCGTCTGTTCCCTGAAAGATTATATTATTTATTAAAAATGATAACCAAGTAGATAGAAAAAGAGACGGAAATTATTTTTAACATTAAGTTCTGACTCTATGCTACTCAATTTGCGAAAAATACTTAAAAATGTATAGGACTTCTAGATATAAGCATCATTATTATCAAAATATTGATTTTTTAAAATATAGATTAATTCACATACCAACTATCTCCACTCTCTTTGAATGATATGTTTTTATGCAGTTTGTTTCAAACTGTCTTTTCAGTACGATATGCAAAAATAATATCAAATTCAATATCATTACTATTATCTACGTTATTAGCAATTTGAAAATCCGACATCTACATGTAATGTATACGTTTTTAGAGTTTACTGCAAAGTTTACTCAGGTGGAGTTAGATAGTTTGCAAATAAGGAATTCGACTATTTTGATACTTTAACATTACCATGAACTAGACCTTGAAACTTTGTGTGCGAATCAAATCAATTTTGTTCCAAATTTTAAATTAAAATGTAAAATCCTGTGGCACGTTAAACTTACTGATACAACCACAATTCAAATCAAAATCAAACACATCTATATTTCTCGTGGATGTGTCAATATAGAACATAAACTTGTTGTCAGATGTCCAAGCGATACCATTGGATATGGAGACAGGACGAACTTTTATCTCTGGGTTCTTATAGTTATATTCGTCAACCATATAGAGAGTTCCTTGATCTTTATCAATCACGTCTCCGACTTCTTTGCCCATTGTTCCTGTACATTGATTAAAGGTACTTGTAATAATTGTTTTATACACAATTATATTTAATAATTTTCTATGATGTCTGAACTCGTCACAGATTGTCCCGTTTACGTACTTACCAAACCATAGTCGCCCTTTAGCATCCACTTTACCATCATTGCATCTATTGTTAGGTAAACCTATATCTACTGAGCTTACTAATTTCAATGAGCTTTCTTCTTCAGGTGCGTCCCACGATAATAGGTATAATTCCGACCTTACAGATACTAATAGCAATTTCGGATAGTCTTTTACCCTGACAACTAAACTGACTGGACCATATCCTGAAAAATTATTACATAGAGCTAATGAGATAAATATTTTAATAATTAATATTCAATTATATGTTTATACACTGAAGCATTCATATTTTTTAAAGTAAAATTAATTTAATATTTCTTTAAACTCATTATTCACTTAACATACCTATGTGCCTACTAGTAACATTGCCTGTGTCGACATCGAGCCTTAAAACTTTCTGCTGTGTGATATCTACCCAATATAATGCACTCTCGTCTTTTGCGAAATGCGGTCCTTCGAAATGCTCTCCACCACGATATGTCTGTTAAAAAAAAACATACATGTAATAAAATATATATAATATACATACATATAATATGATTTTATTTATTTATTTAGATCCACCAGTGATGATTACAATACATATATAACAAAATAGAAAAAATACAGATTAAAACTAAAAGGTAAATGCATCATCTATTAAGGTGGATACAGCATGCATCAATAATAATTTCAACGTTCAAATAATAATTTAAAATAAACACAAAATGAAAAACAGAAACAAAACAAAATAATATAGAAGTTAGATTACAATACATAGAATACAATGTGGAAGTATAGTTTATCAAATTAAAGATCAAATTATTAAATAAAAATGTGAAATTGCTAAACAAAAAATAAACAATATAAAATATAGGACAAATGGCCAATTAAACATAATATACATTATTAACCATTATAATATAATAAACACAAAACAATCTTTCATAAATGTATGTATTTTATCACAAAAAATATTTATTAAATATTATCTTATAAAAAAAATAGCAAATACCTTTAAGTAATTAATGAATAGCCATAATAAACGTAAAGATTTTTAAAATTCACGGATAAATGGCGATAATTTCAATGGTCTAGTTCAGATAGCCTTAACACAGATTTAAAAATATTAATCAATATTTTTATAAGGTAATATGTTTAATGATTAGCACTTACATTTTTTATTAATGGTGTTTGTGATCTATATGCACTTGCGCCAGCCACTAGTAGTATTGTTAAGCCAATAAGATTGACCTGCATGTTGAATCGTTCACGTTTATACTGCAAGTAAGGGTACGACTATCTAAGCCCCGCGCGGTTTGACTGGTGACCAAAGACTGTCGCGTAAAGTTAGCCAAGTACAACAAGAATCAAGTGCGAGACCGACCTTTTAAATACGACATTGCGTGTTATAAATAGGAGCTTTCCTTTATCGTGCATTCGTTCTATGTGTTTTCCTTTGATCTAATAGGGGGCAAATAGTATGAATAGCTTAATTAGAATTTTATAGAAAATCCCAAAAAAATATGTACTTGAAATATATACACCTGGTATTTAAAAAAAACAGTTTCATTCGTACTATCTATACGAAAATTATGCAAAAATTAACATATCAGCACAGTTCTTACGGCTGCTTACTTTTATCTAAGGATTAAGTGTTACTTAAAGACAATTTGTTGCGTATTAATAATCCGAAAATTCTAAAATCTTTTATTTATATTAAAATAATCCCGTCTTATGTTAGATTTTGTGTCATAAGCAATTTTTTTTGCTATATTGTAAGATCAAAAGATGTGGGAAAATCAGTAATTACTAGGTACTAGTACTTTCTTCTTTGATTCCAACTGAATTCCTTGATTTGTTTCTTATAATATATTGGATAAGTTAATACCCTGCCCGGGTATAGTTAATTCGGTGAAATAAAGACATGTTTTCAACATTTTTTATTGTCGATACAGATAATGTCGATGTATTCCGTTAATTTGCCTATAATAATATACCATTTCAACTACCTTTCCTAAATTTTCATTATAAAATATTAAAACTTTAACGATTGACAGCCAATCTCCGGAAGCGCCTCGAAAAAGTTGTTTTGCGGTGAGCATCATAACTCGTAACAGAATCATCTGAAACCAAAAAATCGATTGCGAGGCGATTTCTTTTTCGTTTTTTTTTTTTTTTTCAATTTTTTGTAACACTTAGAAGTCAAAACACGATTTTGCTGACAAAAATCGGCTAATTTATTATTGTAAAATCAATAATTATTAATGAAAAGAAAAAGCACCCCCTCGTTGTTTCCTGACCAATTGTGTGAAAAAATACTGTGTAAAATTTCAAAACCATTAATCCAGTAGATTTTGAGTTATCGTGCTCATGGACTTTAAAAATACCAAGTTTCAGAAAAACGCTTTAAAGTATTGCAGACTGAAAAATTCAAAACCACACTTGATAATTTTTTTAAACTTACACAGAGTCGCCGATACCAGGTCCGTAGAGTAAATAGCTTTCATCTAGATAGAGCATCTTTTTGCTATTGTCTACGCAAAACTCTTTCCTCTTCGATGTCGTGCGCTGCTTGCTCCGCTGGTCTACTGATTCGCAACGCGCCGATTCGTGGCCCTGTTCCGACTTGCATCTCTTGCATAAAGGCCAATAGCACAAAAGAACCTTCATTAAAAATACTTGCAGCTACATGAGCTGCGATTTCAACAATTGTAGCGGTGCCACCGACTGACTTTAGAGAGATTTACCAAATAAGATAGTTAAAACTCTCATTGTTATTTTCTGTGAAACCTCCAAGACATCGCTGCAAAAGTGCGTTCGTGCTCAAATCCTCATAAATGGGCTTGATGGCTACCAGAACATAAGTAGAAAAGGCTGTGTAACTGTGTTTAAATAATTTGAAAGCATCTGCCATTCGCACCAGGAGTCGTCGCCGCTCGGGCATCTCTATGCTGTCCCTCGTCGGTTGAACTGTAATGGTAATAAGTTGCCCATAAGTTGTCAATTTTGCTCCGATCGACTTGAAATTTGCACAGAATATTCTTAACATATTATGCATTTATTTAAAAAAAAATAAAAAATGGGGAAAAAGAAATTAAATACCCTGCCCTTAATTATCTCTCAAAAAAGAAATGTGCTGTAATCAATTTCCTTTTTATTTAACAATGTGATGGTCGACAAGAGTGACACATTTTTCAAGTTCTTCAAGAAATTTGATATTCTGAACTAAAAGGCATACCACAAAAATAAATAGCTTATCTATTTTCACAATTTAGAAGTTGATGTATTTAATTAATTACGAACTTATAATAGCTGTCACAAATTAACATTAAAACTATTATATTATATAGTATTAGGTATAAATACATAAATAGCATAATATATATTTATTAAATCATGTTCTAGCTCATGATGATTTATTATCTTCAGAAGGATTTAGAATAATTGAAGTATCATAGAGGTACTTCAGACCTCGTTCAAGAAGAAGTTGAATGCACGATCTTTCCATCTCCCTGTTACAATAACAATAAAATGATATATGAAATTATAATAATAGAAGTGATAACCGAGTAGCCCCGCCCCATCACTTGCGATGAATTCTGACTTATAGAATATCATAGAACAACTCAGTATAAGTATACCTCAATATTCATTTAATAAGCAAAAAGGCATGAACGCCAAAAGTCTGATGAGCGTATTAACGCATACATAAAAAAGTTAAATCTGGAGTATTCATCAAAACTGCCGACAAAAGGGAAAACTTAAAAACATTCTTTTTGAATTTTCTGATTATAGTGCTAAGAATATATTATACAATTAAATAGTGTTGTATGTTTTAATAAAACTATTAAAACATACAACACTACTACAGCTTTCATTATTGTTATAATAATCAAATTAAAATTCAATTTAAAGAACAATGCAAGGTAAACACATAGAACTTTCCACGTAATAAATTAAACTCTATTATTATAGATGTGTACCACACTGTTACAGGTTTTAGATATATTCCTAGTACTATTATTTATACTAATTAGTATGTCGCTGACGAGAAGTCACAAATTTTACCCATCCAAGCGTTTCCACGTTTTTAACACTAGCATATTGCTGACGCGAACCTATGACAATGTCTTCTACTAAAGATCATGCAACACGCCTATAGATGTTTTCACTTCGAAAAAATATAAAACGTAGTGTATATGGGGATATTCCGACCTTAAGCCGTAACATAGTTATTACTAATATTTACATTTATATCTGAATTAAATAATTTGTATGCAGCTGACCCCCTTTATTAGGTCAACTGTTTCCTTATATGGTATCTTTATGTAACAATTTTGGATAAAACAAAATGGGTAGTCCCTTACATTATTCACTCGTTTACGTAATATATGACACATTCCAAAACCCGTGCGATCTTTAAAAACATATACAGACAGTAAGTGCTCAGTCAGGAGACATTAAAAGGAAATGTGGCGATCATCTTCGCTTCAATGATCTTTTAGTCCACGACCTTGTCATCTAAGGAAGTAAAGGTGCATAAAAAATTACTCGTCCATTGTTGCTTTTATGAGCAGTTAAAAAGAGTTTTAATAAACGCGTTACACGTAACTAATTATTAAGTCATAAGATTATTCTATCTTGTAACAATCTGTGCAATAAACGCACCTCAACAAAGGTCAGATTATGCGGGTCAGGCCAGTAATGCCAATTATATTTTTTTTTACTTACAGCTGCTGGCATCTAAATAGTAATGGTAATTCGTATTGTAACTATATATTTTTTATATATTTTTTTACTTTAAAAAAATTTAATAGACTCAAGAGATTAATTACTTTGCGTACATTTTTATCACATTTGTTTACAAGCTAGATGGTTATTTGCTTTATATCCATTATCATCCATTATAATTTCTAGTTTATTTTTATAATTAATAATTAATATTTTAAGAAAAGGAAGAAAAAACATTAAAATTATAACGAATAACTGAAATTTTGGAGCTAAAACAGACTCAATGTAATTGAGTCTGCAAAAAAACGAGGTCAAGAAAGGTGGAGAGTTTAAAAAAAGATCGCTACAAAAATATTAGGTATAAAATTGCAAAAAAAGAAGCTCTGACATCTTAAACACCCTAAATACCTTCACATCCTATACCGGTTTCTCTAAGCATTACCGGCTTCCCTAAATATATGTAGCGACTTCTCTAAATATACATCGGCTTCTTTAAATTTACCGGCTTGCCTAACTAAAATTTTCAGTCCTCGCCATTGCTAGCTATCATATAAAAATAGAATTATTAAAACGGCTTCATCCAGTAAAAAGTTACATACCTCCTCGTTTTTTTGAAGTCGGTTAATATGGCTTACATTGGCATATAGCGACATATACCTGTGTAAATTATTTGACGTTCATTACAAAATAAGTTTCTTATTTTGAATAAAATTGTTTGATATTAATTTGCAATGAACCTAAGATACATTCCATTGTCCATTCGTCATCATCAAAGGCGCTACAGACGCAGGTGGGCTTTGACCTGGTCCAGAATATATCTCCATTCTGCCTTATGGTGGAGACTTTTCAGTTTCCAGAGTTCTTCATCCGGGTTCGCCATCGTTCGTTTTCTATCATTTGTCCCTTGACCTTTGATGAGCTCTAAAAATACCCAGAGGTACCTAATTTCTTATCAATACTTAATGTAATTTTTGTAACCACATCGAAGGTAACCAAGAGAGTTTTACACCTACGGGAACCGAGTTCATGTTATTTAATACAGAAAAAATATGTTGCTGGATTATTTCCTGGTTTAGTTATTTATTTAAAACTTTAGAGAAACACAATAATTTTAAGTCATCCTTTATTTACATTGTGTATTATTTATAATCACATTAAGGTCCATATTTATCATTAATGTTTTGATTCATTCTGAGACGGTTCGCCATTTTTATCCTTGGGCTCAATCATAACAATGCGCTATTAATGTTCGCAATATTTGTAGATAATAACCTATATATACTACCATACATTGTATAATATATTATATTATATATTAAAAGTATTTGTATTTCTAAGAACAACAGGAAAGTAGTAATAATCTATTAACTATTTATTATTTTACCTTAAGCCAATAATAATATGATAAATAAATTATTATAATAAATAAATGATAATACCTATGTCTAGTTATTATTATGTAACTAATAAAATATACTTGTGTACTATATTTTATAGGTATTTTGAAAAATACTATAGCTCTACTAGACTTCTACGTTGCGTTTGCATTCTCATTTATTTAGATCTTAATTCAATGGTATAATAACAAAAATTCCATCTTCACAGTCCGTCACGTTTTTTAAGATTCCAAGTAGACTAACATTGGTTACAATTAAAACATAGATTAAAATAAACCATATCGAAATTATACTTAACGAAATACGATACACCATTCAAAAAATTACAGCGTCCTTGCATTATTATCCGTCTTTTTGTAAATTATATTAGCTGGACTTTGCCACCTTTGTTCTTTAATTGAAATTCACACCTCTCAATTATTTTCTAATCTTTGTATCTTTTTATTTTTTTAAGCTTTTCGATGCTATTACGTACTTCAGAAACGCTTTAACGCTCGCCTTCACTGTCTAACTCTCTCATTCTACTTAATAAAATATACGGTCTGGTATGAAGTAAAGTACTAAATTTATTAATTATTTTATATGATGCTTTGTAATAATAAAATCATTTTTTTATAATATAAAGGCAGATTCAATGTATCTTCTGTTAACTTACAACTATTTTTTATAAATAAATTTATTTAAATCTAAATAAAATATGGCGTCGCTATGACGTCGAGCCATATTATACAATGCCATGTTTAATTTGTATATATGTTTATTTTGCTTGTCTGTGAGGGAAGAATAGTATGGAAAAGAGCATATAATAAATTTGTATTGTCATTATATTTGTTATTGTCTTTATTTAAAGAAAAAATTGTCAACAGATGAAAGTATTCATGGACATGAAGCCTGGCGGTTCTTTGTGCACGGTGCTCGCCACCATGTTCCGTTTCAAGTCGGAGCAGCGGTGGCGCAAGTTCGACTTCCAGGTCGGTAAGGTATGCACCCGCACTGCCTCGCTCACCGCCCCCCCGCAGACCGCCGCCCTGCAGAACCCCGCAGACCCCTGCATGCCGTGAGGCATAACATACTATGACAAGCGTTTCGCGATACGAACACCTTTTTTACCCACACGTAGAGAACAAAAGCTTTGTATAGAGATTTAGCCAATTTTAATATTTCCAATATTAGATTTAGATTGTATGAAACTAGTTAATTAAGCTCATAACGAGAATACGATTGAAATAATTTTATTCACAAATAATTGATTTTATATAAGGTCCATAGTAGTATGCTTATTAATATAATGACTACATTACTTTGTATTGCATTGCTACCGTCATACTTAGTATCCTCAAAAACTGCACGTTATGATCGCGAAACGCGTGTTATTGCTAGTCCAATCGCACGATATGGGTATGATACTTTATTAACAATTGGTGTGACATACAAATTTGTATTTTTCCAACAATATAGTTACTATAAATGAACGAAACCAAATATTTTAGAATAGAAAATACTGCGACACGTGACCAACTAATATTGTTTTTGTTTGTTATATTAATGATGTAATAAAAAAATAATTATAATTATTTATGGATGATTTAGAAATAAATCAATTTTATGTATATAAAAAAGATAACCTTTATATTCATGATTAACAGAGATACGAGTATATTTAGTTACTACATTGTGTCTAAAGGCTGTTATACAAAATAAATTATATACAATACTTTAACTTTTTAAGCTTTAGATTGAGTTCAAACTCACATGATAATTAGTGATATTTTTTATAGGATTACACTATATTACAATTTGTAAATAAATATTCCTTAAATCCTTGTCATTTCATGCAATGGTCCATTTTGTGCTGAGATCTCTGTAAGGGAACGGGTTGTGTGTAAAATTTTAATGTTCTTCACTTGTGTTATAATAACTGTCTTGTTTTGTTTATCACTAATTTTTTCAATTGGTTTTACTCACACTTCATTGTTGCATGTGAATTTCAATATCACAATATAATTATAAGTTCTATGAAAAATATTATTTTCATTTAAGTAAGATGGTAATTACTACATTTTTGATGGTAATTAATACATTTTGTTTTGAAGACTAAGGCTCCGATTTAAATGGTATAATAAATTCATGTTCGTTGAGTTTCTCGTAGTCGTTCTATTTTTTTAACATCGAAAATTAAAATTAATCGGTTAAAGATAGTATTCGTACATATACGATTAATTAAAATGGTAAAAGTTTGTAAAATATTACCAAATTATTTTTTAACACAAAATCTTTGTACTAACTCAATTTATTTTTTCCCTTCCCTTTCCTCCTTACGCCCTTTGCAGAATCCGTCCCGAAAGGACTTAAACGTTCAAATGATGATGGATATTGAATCTTCTTTGTTGGGAGCCGAACTGGTTCGTTCCCCGTGTATTTTCATTCGGCCCGAAGTAGATAAGACCACAGCAAATAAAGTAAAGGATATTATTGTTAACCACCAAGGCGAAATATGTGGTAAGTGCTTTATTATTTTTATTGTTGTATTATTATACATACATACATAGATTCACGCTGTATTCCGCATATAGCAGGGTAGGCAGAGGGAACTAGTGTTAAGACACTCCGTTCCCTACTTTCCGCCGAATTGAACTAACCGAACTAGCTTTCCGGCCGCGGCTTCGCCCGCGTGTAGTAAGGATTATGATCCTCATAATTATTTACTTTCATATTTGGTAAAAAACAAAATATACAACGTAGTTCGTTGTATAAAATGTATACACTTAATATTATTGTTTTTATGTTTTCAGAGGACGAAGAAGACGCAACACACATAGTGTATCCAGCCGTCGACCCGTTAGAAGAGGAGTACGCTCGCCCGGTATTCAAGCGTGGCAACAGTGTCCACGTACATTGGTATTATTTCCCTGACAGCCACGACACTTGGGCACAAGCTGATCTACCGGTTAGTTAATACTATATTAGACGAAAGTTGCTTTAGATTAATTTAATAACATAAATATCGGCATTGAGTTCGTCATTTTTTAACCCCTAAATTATTTAAAAAGAAATCATATATACATACATAGCTTCACGCTGTATCCCACATATAGTAGGGTAGGCAGAGGGAACCTAGTGTTAAGACACTCCGTTCCCTACTTTCCGCCGAATTGAGGCATTGCATGCTGAGTGGCGGAACTCAACGACGCGCTTTGCCTTGTTACCAAACTCAGGAAGTGAAAAATTACATTTCCTGGAGTGGGAATCGAACCCACAATCTATCGCGTTTGCAGTCGTACGCTTGTACCTCTGCGCCGTGACAGGCGTTACAAATAATAATTTTAAATATAATTACAAGTCACAAAAGCAATTTTTATCTTTTTTAGTTATTTTAGAAAAAAAATGCCATATTCTTAAGTAATTTTGATTGATTGAATAGTTAGAAATATATTTCTTTTATTCTTTAGGTAGACATACCGGAGTCAGCGAATTGGGATTGCAATAGGCCGGAGCCGTGGCGAGTCTCTGCCACGTGGGCGTTGGACTTGCCTCAATACAACGAGTGGATGAACGAAGAGGACTACGAAGTGGATATCAATGGAAAGAAGAAGGTAATCATTTAAGAATTACAAAAAAGAACCAACTTAAAATAACATGTTTTATAAAGAAAAATTATTACGAATAACTCAAAAACTACTTATCGCATCTTAACTAAATTTAAATGGAACCACATTAGAAACACTAGCTATCTTATAATAAAAAATCGTCAAAATAATTTACTCAGTAAAAACTTAAACAAAAAAATACAAAAAAATTATTTAGATAAAAATTTTGAACGCAGCGGGACTCGAACCCACGCCTCTTGGAAACCGTCCAAGCGCTCTGACCACTAAACCATGTGTTCTACATCCGGCTGCGTCGAAATTTTTATAAGTTATTTATGTTGTTAGCATCTCTGTAGAGAGATTTTTACAAATTTCTGCTACCCACAGATCATTTCAAAGAACAATCATTTGGCAAGAGAGAATGCTATTTATTAAATATTTTTGAAGTTTTAAAGCGTTAATCACACACTTAGGAAACGAAAAACATATATAGATAACGTATAAAATTTTGAACGCAACGGGACTTGAACCCGCGGCTCTTGGAACCCGTCCAAGTCTTGGACTTCAAAAATACAAAAATTACAGTCGAAATGAGAACCTCCCCTTTTTATTGACGTAGGTTTAACTTTTTTGTACATTTTTAGTTCTGTTATCGAATGTTGGCGTGTACTTTTATTTATCTTTATTAGCAGTACCTTTCGGAATAACTTATTGTATTTTTTTTTATTTTAGGTACACAAATTACGTTTATCTGTGGATGATTTGATACCTGGTGGAGAAACTTCCGGTAAAAGCAAAAAAGGAAAGAGGAAGCGATCCCCTTCACCGCCGCCCCAGAAACACAGCAAGAGGAAGGGGTAATGGTCTTTTGTTAATATATTAAAGTTAAATGGAAACTAAAAAAATAATATAAAAAATATAAGAAATAAATAATAAAATTCAAGAAAATCTATAATAGCTATTATATATAAAATTAAATTTACATAAATATAGAAATTATTTAGTAATCGTAAGAGAAAGCTAATACCTAATGTATTGTTTGTTATTCCGGGTTGAGATTTGAAAAAAAAAAAAAGTTTGAGTATATTGAAAATAGTATTTCATGATATATTTACTTGGGCTTACTAAGATGTTCGTTATTAGTACACAGTATTTCATTGTCCTTTAAACATTGTAATTAATGTTTCTTACAACATTGTGTATGTTTTCAGTCGTGTTGCGAAACGTCGTGATAATGAAGGTGAAGACGAGGACGACAACGCGTCACGTGACAACACCGATGTCGCGCCTACACCTGAAAACGAACGATCCACTGACGGTTAGTATATTTTTAAGGGAATTATTATTTGACTTAGTTTCTTCGAAACTAATAAGTATGTTTTAATGAATGTCTAATGTCAATTCGATACATTAATATAAAGCCAGGATTCACATTCTCGGGGGCGCGCCTTCCGAGAGCGACGTAGAGAGATATCAAAGGGGCCATCTTATCTTTTTTTTGAAAAAATATTTATTTAGTATAAGATTATTTTGCTAAAATATATTTTTTAAATAAAATATATAAATTGCGTTGTTTTTGTATTAAAATGAATGATGTATAGAGGTTGTTAATGTAGCAGCGGGCACGTCGGCGGCGGCGAGTGCGGCGAGCGCGGCGAGCGCCTCTAGCGCGACGTCGCAGCCGGCCAGCGACGCGGCGGACGCGCCCGCCACGCCGGCGCCGCCGCCCGCCGGCGACGCGCACGACGACGACCAGGGCAAGCACAGCGACTCCAACACACAGGTTCTTGTTTATGTATTTTGTGGGCAGCACGACGCACACGAGCGATCACCGCCGCTCACGGCCCCGTGTAACGCCAGAGAGTGCATTGCCAGTCTTTTAGGTGGAAATACACGTGCTTTTTGAAGGTACCCGATGTGGCGTATCGATCCGGAAACGCTGCCGCAAATAAATAATTTTAAAATTATATGGCACGTGACAGGTACCAGTACAACCATTCAACCATTATATGATGGTGTTCAAGGGAGACAACGGCGGTCGTAAGAGTACCTTCAGGTTTTAGTGGGTATATGGATAGCCTACATATGTAGATTCGATCACCAATTGGAAGGGTATTCGTAATGGATTTCCTCACATTAAAAATAGATGGCATGAATAGCTTGATAAGAGCTTTGAAGTATTATGTAAAGCGATTTCTGAAAATTTTTGATTCCCTTCCCAGTAATGCGTTTTGATTTTTTTTTGTTATCAACCAATATCAAGACTAAGACGAACTTCTTCAAATGTTACATAGACTAATGTAGCTATTCTTAACTAAAACTTAAAATTATCTTACCTTAAAAGTAATTACCTAGTTTATTATTAAAATAAAAAATCTTCGGGTGGAAAGGAACCCACAAGACGCATAGTATTGTTCTATAACACAAATTTGTTTTTATGAAAGTGCTTAATCAACAGGAAATGCTTACAAAAGAGGAATTAGAAGATAATGTAACAGATCAGACTCATCACATTGTGGTGCCGTCGTACTCCGCCTGGTTCGACTACAACTCGATCCATACAATTGAAAAACGCGCTTTGCCTGAATTTTTCAATAACAAGAATAAATCTAAGACGCCTGAAATATATTTGGCTTACAGGTACATTATATCTATATTTTTTTTATTAACATATTAGAGCTATTTTCGTAAAAAAATATTTAATATACAATCGTGATCAATATCCATAACAACTGTTTATGTCGTGTCTCCCAATTTTCACAATTGAATCGGTGAGTAAGTCACAAAAAATGCAAAATTAGTAATCGATTTAAACTAGCTTAGAAAGGCAAGATGCGTGTTGTTTTACTCTCTCCTGCAAAATTTGAAAATCCGGACTTACGTTGTTTCTGCACTCACCGATTCAATTATTATTATACTGTTCCTGCATACATAAAAGAAGAATTTTGTATACTTTTTACAAAAACTGTGCGGACGAAGAAATATGATATTTGGCATACTTAAAGTTAATATGGAGAAGAAGTGCAGAAAGCCAATATATTTTGTAATAATACATGAGAATTACATATAATTAATAAAATAAATGCTACATACATTACTTTTCCTTTGACATACATTTTTGTATAAAATGACATGCACGTTGCTAAGACGACGCGTTGTTTACGGGTCTGCGGGGTAATAAGTAAAATGTTATTTTTTGTTCGCAGGAACTTTATGTTAGATACATATAGATTGAACCCAACAGAATACCTCACTAGTACGGCGTGCCGTCGTAACCTGGCTGGTGATGTTTGCGCTATTATGCGCGTTCACGGCTTTTTGGAACAATGGGGACTTATTAATTACCAGGTATTATTTTTATGTACATTATTAATTATATCATAACTGTTTATTTGTAAGGTAAAACGTTATTTGTAAGGTAGCTATAAGATCATGAACTATTCAGTTATTTATTTTTAAAATTCACCAATATTATTTTAAGTTAGAAAAATTGCACGTTTCGGTTAAAAAAACACGTTAACTAAGGTTCAATATGTCCCAAAGTAAGAACTTTTCTAATATATTTTACACAAAAACCATATGGGATAGTAATTAAATTTACAATTGCCTATACTCTGTAAATTTAGATTCTATTACATAAAAAATATTTTCTAACATAATATAAATAATAAGATGATCGGAGAACGAATCATCCAGTTTAATTTATGTTAAGATCGGAAAGGAATGTGAAGTAAATGTTTTAAACAAAGCACTCTAGCGTAGTGTTAAAGAGTGTACCTGGGTACTACATAAGCAACGAATATCTTGTTTCCGACGGTGTGTATCAAAGCACACTTTCCAATCATATATAACTCTGGTAAAATCTATCAAGGCCTTGACATACATATTTTTTAATATAAGGTGGAAGCAGAATCTCGTCCAACAGCAATGGGTCCACCACCTACATCTCATTTCCATGTACTATCGGACACGCCGTCCGGTCTGCAGCCGTTGCAGGCACGACCTACACAACCCCGTCCAGGTATATTGAAAATATTGTTTTATTTTAAAATAGTTACGTTTAAATACAAACGCATTGAGGGTATTTCAATTTTATTAAGAATTTTTTGGTGTAATACTTGATTCATACGTGGCCATTGTGGCATAGTTAAGACGTCTAAATGTAAACGTGATTGTGAGTTTAATCCTCACTCACAGAAATTATAATAAACATATAGTGCGAATATGTTCATTGCATGTACGATAGTAAAATTTATTTTATATTAAACTTTGTTTTTTTTTTCATACAATAGCGGAGAATGCAGCTGTACCCAAAGTAGAGGCAGGTCTGCCAAATGGAACCGAAGCCGGTCCTCCTGTGAAGGCTGAACCTAACGTGAAACCAGAGCCTCTCCTTGAACTCGGTACTGCTTCTGGACTTAAGATGGATCAAGTAAGTATAAATAAGAAATATATGTTCTAAAGCACAGTGTGATGCTGAGTTTCATGTATCGCAGATGTAAAATTTATTTTGTTCTGTGATAAATTTAAAATGAAAAGTCAATTTTTAAAAGTTTTCCGTTCAATGTTAATATTATCGATATAGCCTTCATAAAATACGCGTGAAACAAATATTCAATATACACCAATTTCATATCACCTTTCTATAATTATCGATAATTTATTTTCTTATTACTATTAGTGTCAATTAATCATATAACACAGAAAAACATCATAGCAGTTGCAAAAGTACCCAAAATGCTTTCTTTATAATATTATAATTTTTCAATATTAACATTATAACTTAACACACAAAATTTTCCAGTATCGAGGCGGAGCTCGCGGTCGGGAATGGACGGACCAAGAGACGCTTTTACTACTGGAGGCGCTGGAACTGCACCGCGACGACTGGAACCGCGTCGCCGCGCACGTCGGCACGCGCACGCACGACGAGTGCATACTGCACTTCTTGCGACTGCCCATTGAGGACCCTTATCTGAATGATAATTCTTCTAGTTAGTATACGACTTTTTTTATGTTAGTATTGCGTGAATTACGTTTGGTGCAACCGGAAAGTGCGAAGAAATACAACTTAAACGGAATGCTATTTAATATTTAAATAAAATAAAACTTAACTTAGTACATTTAACAATTTTTTACACGATATACTCAAGAGTGTCGAACTACAAATTTATGTGTCCTCTAATATAGTGTAATGGATGGACTGACAGCACGTACTATTGAGCGTGAACGTAAATGCGGAGTGTCTTGACATTAAAATATATAAACAAAATCCTGAATACATATAAAAATTTAACTAAAGATAACCTACCAGGCGGCGTGCTCGGGCCTCTCGCGTACCAGCCCATTCCGTTCAGCAAGACCGGCAACCCTGTTATGAGTACGGTGGCCTTCCTGGCCTCCGTGGTGGACCCGCGCATCGCGTCTAAGGCCACGCGCGCCGCTATGGACGAGTTCGCTGCTATTAAGGTACGGGTTATTTGTTTATTATATGGAAAAATACCATGTCATTATTGAATGCCACGGCACGATAATGATTTTTTATTATGGTAAATGTCCAAATTATATTAGACTAGAGCAAAGTTTTCTTAACATTTTAATTTTTTTTTACTTAACTGATCAATTGAATAAATATCAACAACTTTATAATAGTAAATAATTTAAATATTAAACTAAGAATGAAGCTCAATATTGCACAGCGTGATAACATATGATTATACACATGATGCTTGTGTGTTCGGTTGCAACCTGATAAATAAAACAGCGTTGAGTTTCGTCATTCAACAAATAAGGTTGTGGTCTTAAATTCGGATGGAAAGTGAAGAACAGGTTGTTTTAAGCTGTGAAAAGAATTGACAATATGATTAAATATTGCAGTGAACTATATAATCATCTGAAGCACAATATTTTATAGGACGAGGTGCCAGCGGCCATGATGGAGGCGCACGTGAAGGCGGCGGGCACGCACGGGCCGTCCGCAGCGCTCGCCGCCACCGGCATCGCCGGCACCGCGCCGCCTGCGCCTCCCCCAGGTACTAAACCCCTTATTGAAAATCTGGTTTCTTGATTTTTAAACACTGCATTGAAAACAAAGTCTTATAATAAACGCCTGCCTCTACTCCTCAAGCTGCTTTCAAGCGAACCAAATATATAAATGAAATATAAATATTATTTACTTAGTTTCAATATAATTTAGTTTTTTAAGTGAAAACATATTTTTTTTTTTTTTTACCTATCTCGTCAATGATCAACTATTGTTCAACTGTAATAACCAAATGCAGCCTTTACATAGTTACTTATTATGCATGAATAGACATGTAATTATCTACAGGTGAAAAGAAGGAAGGTGCGCCAGAAGTGAAAACAGAAGCAATGGATGTGGATGGCGAAGGTGAGGCTAAGGTGAAAGAGGAGCCCGCTGAGGCGCCGCCCGCCGACGATGTTAAGGATAACAAGGACGATGCTACACCACCGCCAGGTAATAATGCTATATTTTACTGTTTATTTAATTATTTTTTTTTTAACTTCACGCTGTATCCCGCATATAGCAGGGTAGGCAGAGGGAACCTGAGAATCTAGTGTTAAGACACTCCGTTCTCTTACAACAATTCCGTTCCCCACTTTCCGCCGAATTGAGGTATTGCGTGCTGAGTGGCGGAACTCAATCCCGCGCTTTGCCTTGTTACCAAACCCAGGAAATGAAAATTTTAATGTTTATTCGAAATATATTGTAATTAAATCATAATACATACATACATACATAGCTTCGCGCTGTATCCCTCATATAGCAGGGTAGGCAGAGGGAACCTAGTGTTAAGACACTCCGTCCCCCTACTTTCCGCCGACTTGAGTGCTGAGTGACGGACTCAATGCCGAAAAAAAAAACAGCAACCAATGTCTCATTTCAGCGGAAAGGGGGAGAACGTAGAATCTTTTAAAGTATCTTTTAAGTAGTGGAGGTGAACGTTAATGCGCATTTTAAGGGGCCCCTTAAACCTACACTTGGGTCGTAAGTCCCAGGCACTCTCCAAACTCCTCTCTCTGCAACGCGATGGGCCCGGCACCCGCACAGTGAATCCATGGATTGCTAAGCAATATCTTCTCATTAGACGTCTGTAAAAAAGCACCTAGCGACAGATCACTACTACTTTATACAGGTGTTGCTTGCGTAACCCAACTCCCAACTATAATAAATCATATCTGAAAAAAAAGACATACATACATACATACATATCTTCACGCTGTATCCCACATATCGCAGGGCAAACAGAGGGAACCTGAGAACCGACGTGTTAAGACACTCCGTTCCTCACATGAAAAAAAAACATTGACATTAATTTGATGAATATTTATTTGACATAAATATTTGACATCGTTGATTGATTATTGCACATTACTGAAATGATAACACAATTTTGTAGTATCTACATGCCGCAAACACTTAGAAAATTTTTTAAACGAAATATTTCACATATTAGTACCTAATAAAGTTTTCAACGTTTTATAGCTTCGCGTACTTCACTATACACCTTACGCAACTAGCAGAGAAAATCTACGCTTTTTACTACGTAGGTACTACGTAGAGACATTGAGTTATTTAAATTATTTAAAAAAGCAACTATCTCCGGCACATTACCATGGCATTGAATTCCGAGCTAGTAATTTAGGTTTCTTGAGACCGAACATACTAACCTTTTTACATTAGTTGGTGATTCTAAAATACTTGTAAAAGTCAACAATTTGACTAAAAATCTGGTTAAAATTAGGTAATTGAAATTTAGTCATGGAGCTTAGACGCCAGAAAAGTATTTTTATTTCAGGCCATTTACAATAAGTAAATATAAAAGTACCGTAAAGTCTCCATTAAGTAATAGTAAAACTAATATCTTCTCATTCTTAATCTCTTCAGGACGTCATCGTGACGGATCGCTTGAACGTGTTTGAATGCAATGTTCGTAGGTTCAAATCCATTAAAATAAATATATACATAAACTTTCATTAAAATAAATATTTATACTATAATAAATCACTAAAAGTGTCTGTACATTAAAGATACTTATGAAAAACTAGTTTTCGGAGATGTGAAAATAGAATATAAATATATGATTTTTTAAATTTTTATCTGTCTGTTTGTCGGTTAGTACACGCAGTTTGACACTTTTTCTTGTTGTGTAGCTAATAGCTACTAGGCCTGGGCAGGACTGAGGGTATAATTAATTTCGAAAAACACTTGATGGAGAACCATAATAGATCACCTTAACTATAAGGAATCTAGAAAAGTCACAATAATACACGTTGTACAGCGTTGACATAAAAAAAACTGGAACATCTGGTGCCTTTACAAAAGATGTTCAGCGTGATGGGCACGATGGTTATAAAAAAATATAAAAAATTGAACACAAATCGGGACTTGAACCTGGCGCAGGTTGAAACCTTCCAAGCACTCTGCCGCTAAAAATTTAAAAATATTTCTCTCAATTTGTTTAGTAACTTCCTTAAATATATTATGTTATAATACAATAAAACCATTAGTGAGGTCTAGTTCCTAGAAACAGGAAACTCCCCGGTGTAATGTATAGTTGTGTTTATAGCTAAGTATATTAATACATAAGTACTATTTAATTATTCTTAGAATGGCATCTTCGTTTTGAATAGAATTTGCGTTATTTCACTCAAAATTCAAAGTTAATGTTTTAACAACTCAACAGACATTGTAGTTTTTTTTAAGAAACTTTTTGTATATATATTATTTCTGAATTTCAAATACGCGTATAGTTATTTGTAATAATTATAACTTAATGTATTTACCCATAACGTCATGGTCTACCAATAAAAACGTAAACGCAAAATGGGTCTTATTTTACTTAAAGTTTTACTGCGCATTGTGCTACTGGATTTGTTGTTCTTTTTTGCGAATTTCAATAGAATGATAGAGGCTTCAACAATTTTATGATTTACGTTCACGTCGCACTTTATTCGGATGAATAAGTCAGACTTTTTACCATTTTTTTTCAACTTTATTTAAACATTTTTTTAAATTTATTTTCGTTATAAATTAACAAATTAAAATGTATCAAACTACATGTAGAGTTCTGTTACTTTCATTTTTATATATTGCTCAGTGCACAGGAAGTGGACAACGTTACAAAATTTCCATGGTAAGTTTCTTTTGATTATAAGTAGTGTTAACTGTTATTCAAAAAATAACGAATATTTATTATTTTAAACGATTATCAGATTCACCATTTTTTCTTCAGGAAAGAATTTGGAGAATTGACTGTGTAAATTATTAATATTTTGCATGTAATGATCCTAACGAATACACGATCGAATAGACTAATATCTAAGCTATGTCTACTTGCACTCTATCTGTATATAGGAAATCAGCATTATGGAAAGCATCGCGTAGTATATTACGGGCAATTTTAGGGAAATTTCTAATTATTTTTTTTATGTTTCGTATTTATCCATGGTAATTTATATTTCAATTAACCTATTTTACCTCGTCGTGGCTGATATGTTTTCATAAAAGTATAAATTAAATGATCTTCATATGTCATGATCAAATAACCGAGTCACCAAAGTTTTTAATAATTTCCTTAAACTTAAAGTAACTTATTTTAAAAAGGTTTTGAAATAAAAATTGAATTTGTTACTGATTCACAAAAAAAGGTATCAGGTAAATTACAGTTACTACCAATATAGCGGCAGTTACCTATATTATTAGATTTAATTACCTTTAGTGCTAATTAAGCTTTATGATATTGGTGTAGATGTGTGTGATCTTCAAAATTCTTAGTTTTATTCTATCTACTTTTTTCTTATTGCAACAAGGTATCATCCGGCAACTCAAACAAACCGGCTTTATTTGTGCACGCGGAAAGTCCAGTGTGGGATCCAGAATCACAATCGCTTTACTTCGTTGACGCTTTGCAGCAGAATGTTCATCGGCTCGACTATGTATCTGGAGAAATACATACTAAACATATTGGTTTGTAAATATTTCTTCAAAAGTGAAATCAAACCCACAAATAATTGTAGCAAAGAAAATATAACAGTGACCAAAATCGAACTTTTTTTTTAGCTTCACACTGTAGCAAGGCAGGCAGAGGGAGAACTTGAGAACCTAATATCCATTCTTAACAATTTTCATTCCCCACTTTCCGCCGGATTAAGGCATTGCGTGCTGAGTGGCGGAGCTCAGCGCCGCGCTTTGCCTTGGTACCAGACCCAGGAAATGAAAATACTAAATAATATTTTAAAATTTTCTTTTTCTGGAGTGGGAATTGAACCCACAGTCTGTCGCGTGTACAGTTGCACGCTTGTGCCTCTGCGCCACGACAGGTGTTACAATACATAAATATTTTTAATTTCTATTTCTGTTATGTTATATCATAATGATTAAAATTGGGCTTTGGTATCCATCCCTATACCGATTCATAAACCGGCAAGTATTTATTAAACATATTAAATGAAACTATTTTAACCGGATTAATCGCGTATATTTTAGTATTTGGAAATACATTTTTGAAAACCCGAAGTTTCGAACACTACATTTAATATGTGTAATAATCGCGAAAATCAAAGAGCTTATTATTTTTTAAACATTCTTGTATTCAAAATATTGCCAAAAATTTAGTTTCTACTCTTATTAGCGACAATGGACAAATGACAAACTTTTTGACTCTTCTCCTTTTCTCTTAAGGTACGGGGTACTTTGAAAGAATTGTTAACTTAGAAGAATTGTTAATTTGGTCTTAAGCATTTATTCAAAAAATAATGAGTCACTAAACTTCACCTACTGACGTGATCCTAGTAATTTAAAGATAAGAATTTCATTTATCTATAATGGGAAAAAATTGTTGATTTGCAACTGTATGCTCTTGAAGGTTACGGTCAAGTCAACGTAGTGTCTCTGGTGGCGGGGTCCAAGCGGCTGCTGCTGGCGGTGAGATCTGCGTTGTATCTACTGGATTGGACTGTCCCAGGCGACGACGCACTGCGTCTTTTGTCTTCAGTAGATGTTGGCTTGCCGGACAACCTTATCAATGAAGGAAAAGCTGATATGGAAGGAAGATTTTGGTTCGGTAAGCATATAAATTTTTCCAGAAAATTTAAATGGTTTTTTAAATAGGTTAAGACAGAAA
Source organism: Philaethria dido (assembly GCA_033558755.1). Classification (NCBI taxonomy): domain Eukaryota; kingdom Metazoa; phylum Arthropoda; class Insecta; order Lepidoptera; family Nymphalidae; genus Philaethria; species Philaethria dido. Next base: position 168,995 of record JAKGSA010000554.1, read on the forward strand.
CTTCTTAATAATTAATTTCACATGATAGAAGATTATTTAACGACATCAATCATCAAAAGACATCATTCAGGTGTCAGAGTATAGACTATATAGATAGTATCTAATAAGTCAGAGCATGATTCATATTGCAGGACCTCATTATCTAACCTAACTGATAATATCTATCTCGCGATGTAATTATTTAGCTTTACTGGAAAATGTCAGTTCAGTTCAGATCAATTCTTTAATTAAGGAAAATGTCTGTATTAAAGTATTTGGTTTCCTTCGAGTGTCAATTACAACTTTACCTACAGTCAGTTTTGTCCTAATATTGACGAACAGTTATTTCTCATATAAATGACTTTTAGGTACTAAGGGGCCGCAGACTGGTGACGACGTTCTTCCCGATAAAGCAACATTTTACAGCATAGATCAAAATACACTCCAAAGCCCACGAGTACAGTTACGACCAGTCTCAATCTCCAATGGATTCACTTGGTCTTTAAACAAAACTGTTTTGTATTATATTGATTCACCAACACTGAAAATTGAAGCTTTTGATTTCGACCCATACAATGGAGATATATGTAAGTTTATCATCAGGTATATTATATAGGCATATTAGTGGTATGTGATATTAGTTAATTATATTTCTTTTATTAGGTGGTAGGAGGTTCGTCCTCCGACTGGCTCGCGACCACTATCATGTCAAAGACGAACCGCCAAATATCTAATGATGTGTTCCGGTTCGATGGCATGTAAGCCAGATTTTCCCCTTTCCCACCCATCCTTTCCCCAAAATGTGGTGGTTCTGATAGTGGACTACTACATTGTCCTCCCTTCCATCAGTATCCTCTAGGTTGGCAACACATTTACAACATCTCTGGTGTTGTAGATGTCTATGGGCGAAGGTAACCACTTTCCATCAGGTGATCCTTACTCGTTTGCCGTCCGTTATCAATAAAAAAAAAAAAAAAAAGTAATAATCTAATTGTTTATTTGTTCGGGAAAGTAACAATATCATCCCGTGCTTTATGTAACCAGACTAAGAGAACAAAGTTATATTTTTTTGTTTCAGAGAAATGTTTTTAATATATAAGATACCCTATACTTTAGGCGCGCTATAACTACTCGTATGTCAACACGGCATATAAGTCCACTTTGTTACATTTCACGCTCTATGTAAGTGTTTATTCAAAACGCCTATTTTTTTGATTAAACAGCTGGAAGGAGAACAATTATAGATATATCGAACTATGGCTACACAGATGCCATACCAGATGGAATGACGATCGACAGTCAAGGACACCTTTGGGTTGCTGTTATGTTTGGTGGATCGGTGAGTCTGCAAATTCTAAAATATGTTATAAATTTGATTTCCTACCAAATATTATCTATATATTTGTTTTCTTTATCAAAGGTATTACACATCGACCCGGACATCAGACAAGTAATATACGGTTATAAGTTGCCAGTGTCCCGCACCACCTCTTTGTGCTGGGGAGGTCCAAACTTGGACGAGCTGTTTGTGACTACTTCAAAGGATACGCAGAACAAACATGAAACTATAGGGGGAGCTATTTTCACTATTCGAGACACAGGCAGCCGCGGCGTAAATCCCTACACGTTTAGATTCGATAATGCAGATGAATATTAAGTCAAACGTTTCCATAATTTATAATTATTAGTACCAAATCCAGTCAAATTTCTTATTTATTACTAATTTTGTAAGTTTTTTATTAAGTAAATAAACGTAATAACTTATGGCAAAATAGATAATAGATGTACCTTCCTATAGTTTATCATTAATCATCATCAGTAAGATTTTTTTTTTATTTATTTTATTGTTTTTTTTTATATACTATATTATTTATTTAAAAATTATATAATGAATACTGTTTTAAAAAATCAATGAAATCCCACAAGATATATGTAGTTTTATTTATTGTTTCACAAAGTTTTAGATTTTAACACTTTTATTAGATTAAATTAAATACTAATTTGATTTGTTCAAAATATTTTCAAATTGTATGCAATCGTAATCCAAACTGAAAACTATAGTTTATTTACAAATCAGTATCTATGTGAAAAAGCTTTTGGCCCTTTATTCATAAATTATTTATATATTAAGACAAAGGAATGTTATTTTTTTATTGATCAAAGTAAGCAAACGAGCAGAAGAACCACCTAATGGTAAGTGGTCACCTCCGCTCATAAACACTTATAACACCAGAGGAATTGTAAATGCGTCACCAGCCTAGAGGGTAGATAGAAGGGGAGAAGATATATAGTGGCTACGGCGGTTCGCCATAAAAATCACCATATTATGGGAAAAGGAATAAGGAAAACCTGGCTTACATATCATCGAATCGGTTCACATTATGACGGTTCGTCTTTGTCACGATAGTGGACGCGAACCAGTCGGAGGACGAACCTCCTACCACCTGATTAGGATACTGAGTTACGCGCCACTTACGGGACGTTACCCAGCGGCAGAGGGTAATAGTATTCTAACCCCGTCCCTTCACATGGTAAAAATGTGGAGCAAATAAATTGTATTTAAAAAAGATGTACAAAAGTCCAATATTTTATTTTAGATAAATTATTCGCTTTTTTACAGTTTATAAAAGTCACTTTGTGGTATTTAAATTAAAAAAATACAATAATAAAAACAAAATATTTAGATCTGAAATAATGTTTATTTAGAACATGCGCTTACAAGAGAGCTTTAACAAGTACAACAATTTAGACTCCATCAAGTTAATAACAAAAACACATCACAACAGCAAACACGACTAGGAAACGTGAAAAGTTCCAATAACATGTGATAAATATCAAATTTCATTATGCACAATATTAATTTACATAAACTTAAACAAATATAACTTTTTTACCTGGTTTTCGTTGAAAATAAATTGATATATTTATATGAAGACAATATTTTTTGTATATAAAACAGTTGCGTAATCAAAGTTCCACGTAACATAACAATTTTAGAATATCTATACAAGTTCCCAAGAGAATATTGCTCATAAAATTTCAATAGGATTAACAATTCCTTTAAGAGTTTAAAAAATTACCCACGCTCAGATATTAAAATGTTTTACCTTGCGATACTAATATTCATTCATAACCATACAAAATGGCTGAGTGATTTATCTTAGGCAGATTTTACATTCTGTCGTAGACGCACACATATCCAATTTCCTTTACCATAGAGGAACTACTACAAGAGTATCATGATGATCCTCCAAATCATCGAGGGTATGAGTGCTCTAAGAGAAACTCTAAAGTATCTAGAGACGGTGGCCTGTAATAAATTAGCCTTCCACCCAGGTATCGTAATGCATGTGTGAGCGATCCTACGACATTTAATTTTTTCGGTATTCGACGGGTGGTATTAGTGGTGGTGGTGGGTAGTGGTATTGGATTTCACCGGCGAGTCCCACGTACGTGCCTTGCTCACGGGAGGTCTAAGTAAAACCTATTTCCCAGTGTCACAAAAGAAAGGCACATTTTACCCTTAATCAAATTAAATTACAAACACATAATACGCTATGAATATTATACATAATTTTCACGTATTAATACTATGGTGGCTGCAATATTTTTTTATTTTGTTGGATCACTTCTTTACGTAGGTACTCTCATTAATTTATTCATAGGTTCAAATTAATTACAACTTTATGAATGGTTATGGCATTCATAACCATATACGATTTCATGTAACCTATATTTTTTTATTATTTAAAATTTTAGAATAGTAAATTTTGAAAAATAATTTTAAGAGAAGCAAATTGAAATGCTGTTGAATTAGGAATATCTACATTTTTTTGTTAAATTAATAACAAATAATTTTGTGACCAATTTGGTTATCAAGTTTAAAAAAGTGCAAAAAATTAACCAATAAATTATTATGATATATTTTAGATATAACGCTTAGTAATAAAAATATTTAAACGCAACATTTAACACGTTCACCGCCAATAAGATTTTGGTAAAATATTCAAAGAATGTTTGAATTATTTTAGGTTTAATTTACAATAATTAGTGGGAAAACAATTATTTTACTTGTATCGAGATATTTTTTGAGGTGGTTTATTGTGTTTTTTGATGTGTCAGTCACCGGTGGTCGACGCGGCGCAATAGTCAAATATTACAGGTAACACCGCGTCGGTCAACGCTGGGTGACACGGCGGCCAACGTGTTAAATATATTGAAATTACTATTTCATAAACATCATACTTATATAACCTATTTTTGAAAATTTTCAAATTTTTGTTTTTTAATATAAGTTGAATATGAACACTACTTAAGGTTTAAAACCCAAAACTAATTACCTAATAAAAAAACATATCACATAATTCCCTTAGGACTATCAATTAATAAACCACACAACTTATAATACTAGAACCATATCTTACGTATGACATACATATTTAATAATATAATATATATAATTAAATGACAATTTTAACAATAATGAAATATATATTTATGCATAAATTTCACTACAAATATGTCTTTACGAAAAGGGCTATAAGTCCAAATACGTAACTATACAAAACTTTAAATAAATTCACATTTGTTTTTAAATTGTTCTGGTTTATATCAATGATTTAATGTGGCTCTGTGCCTATAATTCCTCCATTTTTTAATTTTTTTAAATTTATTAAGAGTAACAATTAGCACCTATTTTTCAAATACCATTGCATCATTGTGAACACAAGTCGGACTATCAACCCTTTTCCCTTCAGGTATTCAAATATACTATATTGAAATAATTTTATTAACAAACTATGAATGAAATAGAGAGAAAAATGCAACGACATTCATTTCATTCGACATTCAATAACTTGGTCTATTATAGCTAAATATTTAAAAATATTAAACTCAGCTAGCGTGACTAAAATAATCTATGTTTGAACAGTCCTGCGGTAGAAGAAACTCCTTGATACGAAAAATATACGAAACTTATACAACCTACATCATACATAAATATATAATTTATATTATTTATGTATATATACACATAATATTTATCAAGTTTGGACGTAACAAAGTAACTAGAAGGTATCCTATTATTCATATTCTGAGAAATGTCAGGGTACACAACTAGTGTAACAATTTAATGGGTAATAATGATTAGTTTCATATTACTATTATTTTAATGGTTTAAAATTACCCTAAAAGGTATTTATGAACATTCTACACTAACTGGTATAAACATGGAAGCTGAACTGAGGTAGACACTTATACTAATGGCAATAGAAGAAAGCAAATTTCGTTTATAAATCCTAAAGAGATTGCATTACATTGTTAGTTTCATATAAAACTACATTTAGCAGGTTGTATGACCATACATATAATATCTGTATTTGCGATGTTACAAAAGTTATAATATTTTTATATTTTTTAATCCTTTTCTTTTCAATCTTTTTTGTTTAAAGAAGCAGTAAAAAGTTAAAATGTAAATTTAACTATCTACGCACGGCAAAACTCTCAACATACTAAAAAATAATTGACATTTTAATCATATTAATATACTTTTTCATATACTTTAATATTTAAGTACATTAAAAATATATAACTGCGTCTACACAAAAGAATATGGAGGACTAATTCTAGATTTGCGCTAGCTAATTATCTATGACATGAATATATAAACCCCAATATGTTAGTTATACTAACAATAATATAGGATGTCCCAAAATTAACGCAAGATTTGATTTAAATAGAAAATGCCATTTTAGTCTTTTAATAGCGAATGAATAATGAATATAATAGCAAATGGCGGCAAAGTCAAATCTTGCGTTAATTTTGGGACACCTTTTATTAACAATCATTACATACATAAAATTCAATAAATAAAAAACATTAATATATTTTTTCTATGTAAGTTTAGTTTAGAATCTATATACTTAAAAAGACATACATACATACAACTACACTAGCGAAACATACTCAATAGACGCTGGCAGTGTTACGCTGACTCATACTACGTGATATGATGCCTGCACTACAATAACGACCTTATTACCAATAACATACAGTACATTTTACTTCAATAACTAAATTGTCCTATTAGGCCTAATAGCAACAATTAGAGGAGATTCAGTTACTTATTATTTTTAACATCACCTTATGTTTAATTTCCAATTTCTTTATTCAATTTTGAAAATCGAACCTGAACTTTTATTAAATTTAAGATGTCTAAATTATTAATAATTATTATCTATAATATTCCGTTATCATTTATTTCCAAGTTAAAAAACTTTTAGCCTCTTTTTAAATATATATTCAGTTTGACTTTAAAGTTTTTTTTAAGTTGTCACTCTGGAATGTCTTAGTTAACTCAAGCGTTAGAATGTATTGTCCAAAAGAAATATGTTCAACATAAATTATAATGTAATTTAAAAAGTCACCTAATATAAACTGCTAAAAAAATGGCGTTAATATCACCACCTAACACACAGTTTATAACATGTCTATGAAAAAAAACAATGATTTCATTTATTTCCCTAAAAACTGAAAAATATGTCGAACTAAAAATACATACTCATTTTCAGATGAAAGTGACCGTCTCTGACTCAAAAGTTTCCGTTACTTCTATTTTTTTTTTAATATTAATTATAAAGATCCAATAGTAAAATTGTATGGTGATTTCTTTAACATATTTATAAGTTAGATATACTTTCAAAACTTAGGTGCAACGAGTCCGGTCATGATGTCGAAGGTGTTCCCGTCGGGCGCGACGCGCAGCGTGCCGGCGGCGGTGCGCACGCGCAGCCACCCCGCCTCGTCCACGCCCTCGACACTACCCTCTACTGGGGACCCTTCTGACGTTTGCACTTTTATTTCTTCACCACTGTTCAAAATAATTAATTAAATAACGTTTATAAATACTTTTTAATGGTGTACTGTATTCATTTGATATTCATTTTCGGATATGCAACCCGTCATATTGGGCAGCGGCCGTCTCGTTTTTACGGTGATACAGAATGTATTGAATTGTATTTTGATTAAAACAATTCGATGTACCAAATATCAGATCAGTTTCTCAGCAGAAGTTACTTAAGTTACTACAATTGTATCACTTCCTAAATACCTTACCCGCAAAATAAAATATAACGTGGCTGCTAGCTCTAAAATATAATACAGCTTCTGTACTAACATAAAACTTTTAAATTTTACAATACCATATTCTATTTATATGTTTAAATAACTTTTGTGTTTAATTTTCATACTATGTTAAGCGATTAGCCACGTATTACTTCATCTAAACAACTATTGCAAGATTTTTTTTTTTTAAATTGTATGAATTGAAAAAAATCAATTCGGTTATTAGAAAAATTATTTTTAAATTTCACATCAAGAAGACATACCTGTGTAACCAATATTTGTAGTATTCCTCCAAAATCGCCTCGTTGCCATCATTATCCATAGAGTCTAATATTTTTTCTAACTCCGAACAATACCTAGCTAGGAACATCTCTATTGAAATCGGCGCTAGTGATGTGCCATGTTTATTATTATATTCTGATATGATATCATTTACACACGTAGTTGGGATACTGTTGGATATATTGACACCTGTACCTGAAAATGAAAATGGAAAAATTATTCGCTACTAAGTACAGAAGTATTATCCGGGGTAATAGAACATAGGGTTCACGGATAATCGAAAGCTCCGGATAATCAGATTACAACATTTTATTGACTTGTTTTTAGAAAGTGAATTTGACTAGCAGTTCCCGGAAACTTATGATACCGCATGCCCTGTTTTTCTATCCTTCTATTTTATTTCATTATTTTTAATAACAATTACGTATATGATGAACAATTACATTGTAGTTGTTAAAAAAATAATCTTGAAAAAAAAAAAACATTTGGTCCTTTCAAACCCCGGTTAATCGAAGTTCTACTGTATTTATATGTTTAGAGATTTTTTTTTGTACAATTTTCTTATTTCGTCATATAATAGATAAATAAATTTTGAAAACAAAAACATACTACATACTTACTAAAATGCAAGTAATATTTAATAAATATATAGAGAAGTTAATTTATAAATGTTTTACATACCAATATCTACAATAACATCGTCGCCCATACAGTTAGCGGAAGTGATTACACCTCCAATCTTAACTTCACGCCCGTAGTAAATGTCGTTAGGCCATTTTATCCTGAAACAAATAGTTATTTAAAATTTACTTAATAAGGAAAAACGTAACCATCTTTTACTTAAATTCATTAAAGTAACTAAATTATATTTATTTTAGTATTGTCACAAAGGAAAAATAGAACGTACTAACCAATAACGACTTTGGACTCTTAGGAACCTCTTGCGTATAGAACATGGATAATTGTATCTTAATACTAGTCTTAAGATATATATTAAGTTTACAGCTTAAGACTAGTCAAAGTAACAAGAAAAAAAATATATATAGAAAAAGTTGTCCAAAACACATGTATGTAGTGATATAAAATAAAATAATAATCCTCATTCGGGAGATATTTGTTTAATTTTTTTTAGCTTCGTTATGTTATGTTTTGACTTGGCAGTATTTAATGCTGCGGCTTGTCTTACCAGAGCAGTGTAATAAAAATAGGTTTTTATGAATTCCTCCACTCAGCACGCAATGCCTCAATTCGGCGGAAAGTGGGGAACGGAGTGTCTTAACACTAGGTTCTCCAGTTCCCTCCGTCTACACTGCTATATACGGGATACAGCGTGAAGCTATGTATGTATGTATACCTGATATCTAGGTGTTGATAGTCCGGCAGAGCGCGGACGGCGCGCACGGCCGCCAGCGCCGCCGCGTGCTGCACCAGCGGCAAACTGGGCGAGATCTTTTGCCACACCTGGAATCAATACACTCATTTTGTTATCTATTGTAAAGTATATACATGCACGCACGCACGCACGTTCACACACACACACATATAGTTGTGTACCAACCTGCAGGGACACGGCGGCCTGCCCGGGCGGCGAGATCCACGCGTTGCCGGCGCGGCCCTTGGCGGCGCACTGCCGGCGCGCCACCGCGCAGAGGCCGTGCGCGAGCGCGCCGCGCGTCAGGCGCGTCGTCGACGACACCACGTCCGCGTATATGAGCGCGCGACCCACGTGCACCGACGTCAGGTTCTGGGAACAAAAAACGTAAACGCATCCACCTCGATATCGCATTTTGTTAATACTTAATACTATATTCTACATACATACATAGCTTCACGCCGTATCCCGTATAGAGCAGGGTAGGCAGAAGGAACCTAGTGTTGAGACACTCCGTTCCCCACTTTCCGCCGAATCAGTCACTCAGCTCGCAAAGCCTCACATTGCTGCTGAGTGGCGGAACTCAACTCTCTTTGCCTTGTCACCGAGCCCAGGAAATGAAAATGTCCATTTCCTGGAGTGGGAATCGAACCCACAACCTGTCGCGTTTATAGTCGCACGCTTATGCCTCTGCGCCACGATAGGCAATATTATATTCTAAACGATAATAAATACCTTAGATTTAAAAAGCTTCACGGTCTTTCCCGCATAACAGGGTAGTCAAAGGGGAATGAGTGTCAAAACACTCCATTCTCTAATTACCGCCCGAATTCGAGACATTGCGTAATCATTGATGAACTTTAACGCCGCACTTTGTCTTACCTAAGCGTAGAAATGAAATTAATTTACGAATAATCATCCATCCTAGTGGGATTCGAACCCACAACTTATCATGGTCTTTGAACGACAAGTACTGCAACACTACTTGTACGTCTATAAAAAATCTTTCATATAAACTCAGGCTGATATCACAAAATATATTATTTACTGGTTGAATGTTATCCCATACCAAATAAAAAATTGATAAAATAAATGTCACATCGTCTCATATTTTCCGAGCAAATAACTATTCTTTACAATACATACTATATAATACTATAATATGAACTTACATCAAAATATTCAACAGTAGAGAAGTGTTCGGGACACTCGTACAAGTACACAGGTAGGAATGTTTCAGAGGGTGGTTCAATGGGTGTTTCATCTCTCATACACCACTGTATTGTCATATCATCGAGTTTCTGCAACCGCTTGCCCTCCACAACCGGACACCAACTCTCTACTAATGACATTTTTTGCTAAAAATACAAAGAACATATGTACTTTTGACTAAATATTATATGTGGAGTCTTTTATCGATTATTTTTGTTAACATACGTTGCTTAATAGCTATAGTTTTTTAAGTGGGGACTTTTCATATGTTTTCTTTTAAAAATAACCATTATTTAAGTATTGGGACAATAAAACATACATACAATGCGTGCTTTGCGTTTTTTTACTTTTAATTAAAAATATCAGTATAGAATATTTCAAAATCATTGCATTATTGAATAATTAAGATAAAAGACTCCTGTGTAACGTAAACATGCAACAATATCATATATAAAATTTGGAAAAATTAATTAGCATTTCTATTTTTTAAAGAATTCTAGCAATATTCGATTAAGCGACATTTAAAGCTTTTTACAAAATTTATGCATCTTCTTTTTATAGCCTTCTCCAATATATTTCGTTTAATTGTGAATTTGGTGCGTATTTACGTAAACGCTGCAAATTACTATAAGTTAGTATACGTTACAAAAGTATTAATACTTTAAAATTGCATGCGATTGCGATACAAGCTTTCTACCTTAAAAAATTTTAAAATACATAGCCTCGAGACCTTAGGAATAGAATAAATTAGTCATTGTTTTTTTAAATAAAATATTTTTAAATATGGAATGCCAAATGGCTCGTCAAACTCAAAAATGACATTGACTTAGAGTACATAAGTGAAGGACTTGCGTAAACTGGCGTTCCAAGCGGCATAACTAAAGAACTGAACTCAGTTTCATAAAGTCTCTAGGGCGCAAGCGAAACGAAACAAAGCGAGCTGTCGCTCACCGGGCATCAAACCGTCACGTGGCCCGGCCCGCCCGACCGCGCCGGCCAGCCGCCCTAACAAACACCACGTTATATACTCGTACCGTGTGCTCTATGGCCATGTTACACCGTCGACGATTGTCTATGGCTGATTCAATGAATTACGATATGTTTGACGATGTATGATACATATACAAACGCATCGAAGTTAATTCGGCGAGTCGTACACAAGTGCAATAACAACTTTACAGGAGAGCCTTACGAGTTCCTTTCTTCCTAAGGTTCTATTTTTTCATTATTCAAAGTAAATAAATCCTTTAAAAAATATGTCCTTTGAATAATGACAAGTTTACAACCTTAGGAACTTTATGGCTGTCCTGTAAATTCGTTTATGGCAATTTATTTGAATGTTATATCAGTTAAATATTAATTGAAGTCTCTGAGTTCCGAATAATGTTTGATTTTCTAATGACGAAGAGATTACACTTATTAAACAAACAGTATATAAATAATGCCGTAAAATACATAGTTTTTTAATATGTGATAAATGAAACCGATATTGTTGTGAAAATAAATGCATCATGAAATCGGAGGACATGAAATAGTGAGCTTACGTCTAGATACTGTCAACCCAAATTCATTTAAAAATATATTTTTTATGTGTTACCATTACTTAAAATGTAAATTAATTGTCTATATCAAGAATCAAAGATACGTTATAAATGGCGGTGTTTCTATAAGCTCCTATATTATATTTCGATATATTACGTTACTTTCATATTATAACTCTAGTTAATGCATGACACAACTCTATTTATAGTAATGACGTTCATAATTTAAATTCAACCATGCAATTTACTAAATCATGTATATATATGTAAATTTACTTTTAAAATACAAACGCCAAGATCAGCGAATGCTACCATGACAAAACAAATATGGCGATGCGTTGTGATGATATAATATATTTAAAAAAAACCTTACCACGTGGTTTCCAAGGAAATAACCCTTAGTGTAATCTATTTGGGTGACATCACGGGAGTCCTTGACGTGGAGTCCTAAGATATCGCCAAGGATCTTGTGAAGTATTTCTAAGCGAGCCTCGTTACTTCTTATGCCTTCTTCACCTAAATAGTCACTGGGATCGGCTTCCAGGTGAATCTAGTTTATAATAAATATGAAAACGTATATAAATGTTTTAGTTATGGAAATCGCCTGTTCCTATTTTCAATGTCGAAATTTTGTTAGTTATGGAGTGCCTACAATAAAAAAAAACATGTCTTTTGCTGCTTGGTAAATCGAAAACGGTGACTCATATGCCTCACCCACATTATACCTGAATACAATTTATGAAAACAAAATTTGAGATTGACGTAAAAAATAAAAGAGCTTATCCAAGCAAAAGTATCGTGATACCTGTAATATTACAAATCTAGTAACATAGTTGATTTTTTTAATGTAACTTCAAATACTTTTCAAAAGATCTTTACTTTTGTATAAACATACTGTCGTCATTGGGGCCTGTCGTGGCACAGAGGGACTATCATGCGACTGTAAACTCGACAGGTTATGGTTATAGGTTCGATTCCTACTACAGGAAATGAAAATATTAAATATCATTTAGTATTTCCATTTCCTCGCTCTGGTAAAAAGACAGCGCGGTGTAGAGTTCCGCCACTCAGCATGTAATATCTCAATTCGGCGGAAAGTGGGGAACGGAAATGTAAAAAGAGATCGGAGTATCCTAACACTCAGTTCTCTGATTCCCTTTGCCTTCCCTGTTATGTATATCGAATACATCGTGAAGCTAAAAAATATTATTTCAAATTTACAAACTTGTGAAAATATAGCGACGCCATTATTAGTGAGGTCTGTTGCTTGCAGCAAGGATGGAGTCCGCCAAGTCTCTTCAGACGCCAACACCTGGATATCCAACTCGTGCCCAGGGTGGCCGGTGTACTTTGAAGGCCTAAAAATTATAATAAAATAAATTAATTAACGAAAAATAATAATCAAATACTTTTCTAATAACGTCTTTAAATAAAATTGAGATTAAAAATATCAAATTATTTACATCTTATCGTTATAAAATTACTATAAAAATTATAATAGATAAAATGAATATCTGACATACATTGTATGTATGAGCATGCTCTCTAATGGATAAAAGTAACTTTATTTGTAAAATGTCTACTTTGTTATGTACTAAGATTGCTTACGAGACATAAGTTGCGATTAAAAAATATTCTTAAATGAATATATGCTATATAAAAGGCAAAATTAATAAGAAAATAAAAATTATCACACTAGTAGTTGAATAATGTACCTACAATGTGAAAAATCAACTTATTACGATTACCTGAAAATCCAGCAGCTTTTTTTAGCATTAAAAATAGTTTAGTACTTTTAGTAGATTTTTCACAAGCTCGCATAAAATATGCAGGAAATAAAAACTTGCGACATCAATACTACACATCAATAGCAAAGAGAAATATAAAAATAGTCAGCAATATAATAGGTATAGGTATTTTAAATAATTTTCAAGCAAAAAGGCTGTGACTAGATACTCTTAATAGGAGGCTTTTGCGTACCAACACATATTAGCGTCCTGACTCGCTCTGTAAAATCACATTTCATATCAATCTCAATGTACGCATAGTACCGTATTGTGTATACGGCTATGGTTTCTTAATTCTTTTTTTTTAATATTCTCTTTTAAATAAATGGCAAGGTATGTATTAATGAGCTCTTTGATTTTTGCGAACCGGATTAATCGGTAGGCCCTCTACCTGTGACCAAGTTTAAAGTGTTCGAAACTTCATGTTACCAAAAATATATTTCCGAATATTAAAATATACGCGATTAATCCGGTTAATATAGTTTCATTTAATAAGCTATGTATTATTTAAAGTATAAACTTTAGTATATTATTTTTTTATTGTTTTTTTTTTTCGTTCAACTTGCCTTGCCTCGCCAAATATTATCACACTTGTGCATTGCTAACGAGAAGTAAATGGCACATACAGGTGTTAAACACACAATTTTGAACACACTTTCAAATTAGATTATCGCTTCAGCTTAACTCGGCATATATAAACAGATTAAAAATGACTTAGAAAATACACAAATTCCATGTTTTTTGCGGTTTTTTAAGCTAAAGCAATAATTGTTATAACATCAATTTGGAAAAAAGGCAAAGATTTGAGGAATTATAAGCTTTTATACTAATGCCAATAGAAACACATAAATTTCCAGAAAACAAAATGTTATATATTTATGATAAATGAAATGTGCTTACTGTCTGTCACTTTCGGTAGAGAACTGTTTCTTAGCAGGAGACGCCTGGTAGCAGAAAATATGGTGCTTCATTTTGACAGACTTCCACTTGTCGTAAGAAAATTGAACCACTTCATTTTCTCTTATCTGTAAAATTATAAATTATAATTAATTACTTTGTGTAAGAATAAAAATGGATTTTTAAAAACCTTAATGAGGTAAATTAAGGCTAGGGAGGGACAAAGCGAGAATCTAAAAAAGGTTCTATTTTTTCCCAGTCCGGTTACATAAAATGCGGCGTTGAGTTCAACTAGTGGTTCTTTTAAAAAAAAGTTTAAAGTATGTAAAAAGTAAACAAACAGAGAAATGTATCAGTTAACTCTTCACCTGCCACATACGGTGCAAAAGAAACATCAAGACAGACAAAGCTAGGTTAAAAAAATTTTGACAGATTAATTGTGTGTTCGTTTCCCACTTGTGTGAAATTATATTTAAATTATTTTCATTAAATCATTTTTAATTTTCATAAGACAAAGCGCAGCGGTGTGTTCCGCCACTCACTCAAATTGGGGTGGGAAGAAGAGAACGGAGTATCTTGACACAAGGTTCTCTCTGTATACCTCGCTATGCGGTATATAGAATAAAACTGAAACAAAAGAAAAGTAAGCTCCGGATAACTCAAGAATACCTCAGCAGTCTTATAATGAGGTAGCACAGTATGCAGGAGGTCCGAGCACAGCGCGAGCATGCGGCCGCCGTCCAGCAGATGCGCGAGCAGCAGCGGCGCGGCGCGGCCGGCGCACCCCGCCACCGCCACCAGCGCCGCGCGCCCTCGCCACGCGCCCGCGCACAGCGCTTCCCGAGAAACGCTGTATACTGTGTACCTGCTCATATAAGTAGATAAAGAAAGAGGCTATCAAAAGGCTATTAACAGATATTCTGATCTTCAATTCAGCAAAATTAGTAGCATTGCGTATCAGATGGCGACAGTCAACGTTAGCAAGATCGGGGAAATAAGCATAATTTAAATATAACAGTTACGTATACGAGAATATGTAAGAAAAACATGATTACATATATAAGTATATAAGCCTACGTCGGTACACATATAATGTATGACTTACTATAATTAAGAAGACTAATAAACTTATAGTAGACCTTGGAGGCTAACGGTTGCGTCATTAAGCATGCACATACACCTATAGCGATGCATTCACATTTCACGGACTCATTTATTATATACATTATAGATGTATTAACAGACCAGGTAATAACTTAGTTTGAGTTAAGTGCTGTTGTAAATTTAGTTCACCCCCTTTAGTTACCCCAAAAAATGTAGATACCGTTAAAAAAACTGTATCCATGCTTATATTAAATAATTTACATGTAATTTTATCGAATCATGGCTCCTTAATACAATTCAATTGAAGGCCTAATTCTTGGACTAATGTTTATATTTATTTCATTCATAATTTTAAAATATACCTACTCAATATATTATAGGTACTTTAAGCATTACTTAATCGAATCTAAAAGTCTAAAAATGTTATAAAGCTGCAAACGAGGTAATATCTACTTATATTCTTGCATTTTTGTGTTTTACGGAAATCTGAAAACCTACTTTGTATTTTACATAAACACGTAACTTACCTATCACAATCTAAGACTTTCTTCAGAGACGCCTCTAAGTTATCTCTGGCTACTACACTATCAGAATAGATAAGAACGTTGAGTGATTTAGTATTCACTAATGGACGGGAACTTTTCGTGGACTTTGGCGTCATTTGAGACGGCGAACTTTTAGGGGTCTCCTCTCGTATGTGCGACGTTGTTTCCGCCTGGCTGTGAGGCCTTTTAGGTGCAGTTGTACTGACCACCCTTTTATGAGTTGTAATTGATTTAATTTGACTCGAAATATTCAGTAAAGATGAAGAAAGCTGACTTGTTCCTTTTTTTAAGTCCAATTTCAAACTAGATTTCTTTGGTGTTATATTATGTTGTATTTCAACTGTGACGTTTTCGACGACTAATTCCCTATCTTCAGGTACAGTAAGATTTTTTTCAGGGGATTTCCCCAATTTTCTCTCTGGTGATTTTCCGAGTTTCTTTTCTGGTGATTTATTTAATTTCTTTTCAGGTGATCTATATACGATTTTTTCTACTATTTTCTCTTGAACTACTTCTGGAGCTGCAGTTTTGGTAGGTTGCGATACATCTGGTTCGTTAAGATCCTCAGCAGAGAGTGATTTAGTTGTAATGGTGCTAACATCAGTCAATGTAACATTTCTTCTAGGTACAGTTGTATCTAAAACTGTTTCACTTCCTCCGTTCATTTCAACAATACTTCGTCTGTCAGATTTAATGTCGACAACTTTACATAATTTGCGTAAGAGAGCAGCATGTACGGGCCATTGAAACTCCTCGCGAGGGAGCCGTAGACTATGTTGTATTTCGCTTCTTAAGCCACGCATTGATAAATCGGTGGCTTTATTAGGCTCTCCTGATATCTGCACAGCTATAAAATAAATTATTCATAATATATATATAGAAATATTAAGCAATATTAATTTATTTAAGATTAAACAATTTAAATGTGATATAACTACAAAACTAGGTATATAAAATAAATCCTATCTTTATTGGTAAAATATTCAAAATAATTGTTGAAATCATACATATAGTGACTAAAATAAATAATTAACTTTGTTGTTTTTTAATTAGCTTAATTCAAAGACCGCAGAAAAATTAAGAGCGAAAATAGAAATTAGATTAAATGTTACAAAATTTCAAATTAATGGTAAATATCCATCTCCATTATTCAACACTCCAAAATTCTTATAATAGTATTGGTAGATGTCATATTTAAAATCTTTGATATTTCTATAAATAAATAATATTCATTCTAAATTTTTACATTTTTTCAAATAATAATATACTGTGTGAACAAATAAGGGATAAATGTTGATTTTCTTGTTTGTCTACAAAGTTATTATATTTTGAAAAAAAATGAAGTCATACTTAATATATATGTTCCAGGTGTGAATAGGTTGATCATTTATCTTATGAACATATTATTGAAACATTAATAGGCATTAGGATTGCTGTATTTATAGAGTTAATAAACAACTAAATAAAAAAATTGGAAGTGAATCAAACATGTTCATGTAAAACAGTATTTAAATATCATAAAATATAGAATTATTAGTTAAAACTTTAATTAAATATATTTTTTATTTATCTACTTACTTAATAATAATTATGGTTTAAATCTAACTTACTTTGTATCCTGACAACAGGTAGTTTGTGATTAATAATAAATTCCCCACCAATAAAATGAAAACCAACGACACTGAGGTTCTCCATATTTGTTTTTAAAACTAATGCCAAGTGAGAACCTGCCTTCCAAGCTATTGGTTGACCCATCGACTCTAACTGTAATCATTTTTGGTAATTAGATAAGTGTAAAATATATATTATATAATATTATAAATTAATGAAAAATATTTAAATTCATTTAAATATTTTTCACAATTGTCTTGTTTAGTTAAATCTTCATTCTTCATAATTAAATTAAAAGTTAAAACTAAATAATACAATTCTTACACTAATGATGTCATGATATGAGCTATCTTCATGAGGATCCATTTCACATTCAAACAGAAGTTCTAGATCAAGATCAGATGTTGGTAGCATTTCATCACATCCAAGTGGTAAGCCTCCGGCACAAGACACCCAATCATTTATATCTATACATTGAGTTGGTTTCATACTACATATTCTAGAAGCATTTGTGTAATCAAGGAGGTCACATAAATAAGCATTTTTTGGATTTGTACATAGCTTTGAACTTAATGTTGGTGTTTCTAAAAGTAAAATATATGTATACTTTACACAATTTTGTTTATGTAATTAGTTTTATAAAATATTTTATTAACAAATACAAGACTACATTATAAAATTATAATTAAATAAATATTAATCAATTGTTATATCAATAAGCTAATTTAAAAAATTGTTGACTAACAAATTATCATAAAAAATATAAGGCATACCTGCAGCATTTTCTGGTACTTTACAAAATGCAACACTCGTATTACCGCTAAGGAATTCTAAAAGACGTGCTCTAAAAGAGCGAATACGCCAAGTTTTAATAAAAGTCATTGCAATATAGATTGGAGTGAAAAGCATACTTATCGATTTTCACTAAACAAGTCTTCACCAAACGAATCACCTTTTCATTTTTTACAGGTTTGATCAATATTACGGTTAGTTTTATGCTCAAAGTAATGTAAATTTTAAGTATTGATTCTAAAGTCCACACAAGTTGCAGAAATAATCTAATAATGATTACATAAAAACAAAACGGAATATGAAATAAAACAGATTAAAATTTATAATAATATAACAAATATTAGTAAAATGAATTATTTCTTTATTAGTTAATAATAAAAAAATATATAAATTGATATTTCAAAAATTCAATATCTCGCACATAAATTTCTACTTGGAGAGGGGATTTTGCAAACTCAAAGTCACAATGACATAAGTGATAAGAGATTGTCAAAGCATCGAAGACGCGTTCCTTTACACTGTCATACTAAATGTCGTACATACACAATAGAAAAACATTTGACTTTTGGTGTATCAGATATTTTTAGTGAGTTTGATACAATATTTTATTAAAATGTGAATATAAACAACTGTGGTACTGTATTTTTTTTTCTAAGTTTAACATGGTTACAATTTAACTAAATAATTATTTGGCATTCTAAACTCGATATGGACAACAGGAATTAGGACTTAAGATATACGTCCTGCTGCATACATTGATTATGTAAATAATGAATTATACGATTTTTCTTATTACATTAATATTTATTTATTACTTGTGATTTTTCCTCAACATTTCATTGTAAAAAATAAAAAAAATGTAAAAACATTGTATGAGATCCTGTACAACAATAGGAAGCACTATTTGCAGCATCTTGAGTAGCCCAAAACAGACCTCAACGCCGCGCTTTGCCTTTTTACTAGACCCAGGAAATGAAAATACAAAACTTTTTCATTTCTTGGAGTGGAAATTGAACCCACATCCTGTCGCATTTACAGTCGCACGCTTGTGCCTCTGCGCCACGACAGGCGCTAGCTACTAATCAGTATAACATTACGTTTATTTTAATAATTAGTAATGGTAATACAGTTCCCTCCTAATTATTCGTGATAAAACATGCATTCACTATTGAGATAATAAATTAATATACAGCTCGTAACATTATTGAGAGGTCGAAAGGTCAAGATAAAGAATCCGGATAAGTCCACAATATTACGGATAAGCAATGACGTATGATGATGCTCCAAGACGAAAATTTAAAATAGGTACCCCAAAACAAAAAATTATAGCACTGCGGGAGACAGACCTATGTCAATTGAGTAAAGTGCTACAGTTTAATGACTGATAAGATATGCCCCTCGTGCGCCCTATGCCTTCATCAAAAAAACTATTTTTCTATTTAGTAATAAATTCAATGCCATTTTTTCACCAGTGTAAAACTTTTTAAAGTTATGATATGTTTAACTTATTTCAGCAACTGCTGCAGAATATTTATTTATAAATTTAAAATCTCATTAAGGCACAAATACCTACCCACATTAAAATAAACATACTATGGCTCCGAGGGAAGAGTTTCGTAAGTAAATAACAACCTTTATTTATATTTAGATATTTATTCTCATTTTTTTAAATACAGTGTAAAATTGTAGTTGAATAAAATTATTCATACCTATTTTGGTTACAATTTTACAAAAGATCTAGGAATGTCCGTTTATTCCCACAAAAAATTAAAAAAAAGTATTCTACCTGCTATTATCGGCTTCAATGAAATTCTTAGGGTTCGCGTTGTATAAAAAGAGGTGGTGTAGGTTCCACTAGTTTGGCTGTTTACAACTTTATATCAATACACAATTAAATCAAGCCGATGGGCGATGCTATTTACTTTGAATAGTCGTACATCGTGAGGGGTAGAGTGCGCACGAGTTGTAAAACAAATAGGAATTCGATCCCATCAGTGCCCGGTGATAGTTTCGAATATGGAGTTAAATTTTATAACAACCTTAATAAAACACGATGTGAATCACAATGTGAAACAGTGTTTTAAAACTAAAAAGCCTTTTGGTAAGCCTTTCATATGTTCTTTTTACTTAGCATTATTTCATAAATACTTCGGAATATAAAAACATTGATATGTTTTTGAAATTTATTTATTTAAAAATATAGATATTATAGTCAACATGTGTAAAAACTTTAAATATGTTACTTTTTCTTTTAACTTTAATTATTTATTATTATTATCTAACAAGAAAGCATATTTTTCTCCTATAAAAGAATATTCTCATTTCTAATTCATAAGTATTTCAGATGTTTCTGTTAAACTCCATAGAGATATTGAATAGCTTATAGCTATTTTACATTACAACCAATGGCAAAAGTAAAAAAATAATGTAAATATTCGTAGTTTCTGCTGCTGTCAACAAATATACAGCAGATAGTGGTTGAAATGTAGTAACAGTATTTTTACCAGACTAGTATTTCTACTTATCTTTATAAATAGTAAAATATTTTCTATTAAATAGGTACCTGATTATTATGAGATAGAACGAATAACGAGTACAAAATTAAAATAGTTTGTATTAAATTTGATTGAGAAATTTTTTTTTTATGATAATGAACAGACAATCGCAGCATTTTTTTATATAAGTCAAGAAATATAAATTAATTTAATATTTAATTGGGTGTGTAAAAGATAATAATAACGAATTTATGTATAGTATCTAAATATGTAGTAAAAAAAAATATTAAGAGTAAGTTCTGGAATTTTTTATTACCATAACAATCATAATAAATCAATGAAATCAAAAAAAATTGGATAAATTTTTATTTGGCTTAAAATATTTGGTTCATTGAACTTTGCGCGTAATATAATCAGATATAAACTATAACCAAAAGTAGGATTCAATATTTGCATACAACAATTAATCAATTTACGTACTATTTGTCTAGTAGTTTAAATGCGTTGTTTTGAATACGTGACTTTGGACAAGTAGTATTTGGGGAAGTCGGCCGAAAGCTTCCAGAGCGTTCGTGTTTCTAAAAACTGGTTTTGTTATGTAAATCAAAGAGGGTTTTAGAGTGCATATCTCCTAACATTTAAGTTCCGTCATTTTTCCGTTATTTAACCATAATTACACTCTGCAATTGTTATAAGATATTTCTATTTACCATTATATCTAACGCTTTGAATCATATATAAAATAAACAGCGTAATATTTTGATGACCCGGTTATTATTTCTTATAGTTAAGAATTATGAAAATCTCTTTTATTTTTATTAATAAAAACATAAGAATCAATTAAATAATATAATTAATAATTTGAATAACGCTCACAATATTTTCCTAACTACCATTTTATTTAGCTATATTCATACATAGCTTCACGCTGTATCCCGCATATAGCAGGGTAGGCAGAGGGAACCTAGTGTTAAGATACTCCGTTCCCGACTGTCCGCCGAATTTAGCTATATACATCACTAAATATTGCAATTTTATTTACAGTGAATAGAAAAGAGGAAGTTATGGCAATCAAAAAGAAGTATCCTACAAAAATTCCGGTAAGTGGTATCATAATTTTAAAGCTTTTAAAGCTTTATTACGCATAACAGTCATAGAGAAAATAGTCTCAAGACACTGTTCTCTAATTTCTGCCCGAAACAGTACATTGCGTGTTTAGTAGCGGAACTTAACGCCGCACTCCTACTTACCAGGACGGGAAAAGGAAAATAATATAAATATAATGATTCCTCTGAGTGGGGATCGAAGCCACAACCATCGCGTTTCCAATAAGACGCTGTTCCAATGCGCTACGGTGGACCTCAATTTTTTTTTATTTTCATATATTACAATAGGTAGTTTAATGTCTCTCTACATAAAATGTTTGAAATTGGAAAGAAGGTGCTTGGACACTTAGATTCCCTCTTATTTACGTTAATATGCAGGAAAAATTGTAAAACTATAAAATTAATATTTAATGTTATCATATGCGGTTAGGAAGTGTCCGACAGGTATAACACAAGTAACGATTGTGGGTTCGATCGCCACTCAGAAGAATAAAAAGAAATATTTTCGTTTTCTTGATCTTATTACACAAACCACGGCTAGTGTCGTAGATAGAGTAAATATTAAATTCGTAGTGTCACACATTTTCTTCACTAAATACCAGATCCATAAATATAATCAACAATGGTTATTTATTTACTAATAAAATTAAATATTTTTAGCTCATTGTGGAGCGTTACCAAAAAGAGAAGAATCTACCAACGCTAGAGAAAAAAAAGTTTTTAGTTCCTGAAGATATAACTATGTCCCAATTCCTAGTGATTATTCGTAATAGAATTAGAATAAAACCAAATCAGGTAAGTGTTAAGCCTATTTTATAATTTTAAATATTTTTTTTTGCTTCACGCTGTATCCCATACATAGCAGGGTAGGCAGAGGGAACCTGAGATCTTAATGTTAAGACACTCCGGTCTCTTATGGTGGATTCCCCAGTTTTCGCCCAATTGAGGCATTACGTTTTGAGTGGATGAGCTTGCGCTTTGCCTTGTTACCAGAGCAAGGAAAGGAAAATACTAAAAGTTAATTATATTTAATATTTTCATTTCCTAGAGTGTCGCGACAACAGTTGCTCGCTTGTGCCTCTGCGCAACGACTAGTCTTCAATTTTATGTGATAGTCCAGAACATTGTCTATGTACCTAACTGCTCACGTCTTAATCGGTCTTATAAAAAAAACACTGTATAAGTAAGGTAATAGGTTTTGCTTTGAAGAATGTAAATATAGTGGTATAGCGGAATAGCTTTTTATTAATTTCAAAGCATATTTATAAAGGTTAAGGCCACTGAGACAGCATTAGTATTGCATTTCTAAGTATACACAGATATCACTAGATATAGTAAAAATATATATTCATGCTTTAGAATGTTATTAAATTTCTATATCCATTATGGGCACCGAAATGCTCGTAGTATAGTAGTTGGGGTGTAGATTGTACGCGATGGTATTAAGGTGAAACCCTATTATGGGATAGAAGAATTACATTATATACTTATGATAAAGATTTTCCCTAATTGTGGTAAAAAAAGGAAACGAATTTTAATGAACGGAGTGATAGTTCTCTATGATAGGGCCCTAGTCTCTTAACCGATAAACCAACTCATCTTATTACCAGGTAATTTACAAAGACATTTAAATATATAATATGTTGATATAATAAAAATATATTATATATATGGCATCTAGTATGTATTAGATATATACTTCAATATTCACATAACATTTATCGAAAGTGTTAATCGTACCTACTGGAATCAAAAAGGTCAAATTTATAATAGATAACAATACTTATTACCTGAAAGTAGGAAGATATTGACGCATACGAGAAAAACATAAATCTTATCTACAAATATCATGTTTAACAACTAATCTGTTTGTTGTTATTAATGTCAACACATAATAATTAAAGCTTATCACAATTCTCCATTAATATGTTATGGAATTATATAAGTTCAAATCATAAAATTGTCATAAAACTATATATTTTTATAGATAAGTATTTTTATTATTATCAAGACTGGAGTAGGTATTTTATAAGGATGACGTATTGAATCGACCAATTCTTACATAAATATTGTAGCCCAATTTTGTACTTACAAAACAAATGGGTAATATATAAATTTTAAACTTCGGTCACTCAAAATAAGTGAATTCTTTAAAAATGTGTTAAACACATATTCACGTAATATATTTTAATTAAAATTCCTTGTTGTCAGGCTCTCTACCTTATCATCAACAACAGATCAATGCTTAGTATGAGTCTCACGATGCTTCAGGCCTACGAGCACTATGCAGACGAGGATGGTTTTCTATACATCACTTACGCCTCTCATGAAATTTTCGGCTATCAAGATGGTAAGTATTTTAATAGAAAATAATTACTAATACTTTTACCTGTAGGTTGGAAGATAATTTGGAAAAAGCAGTCATGTCAAGAAAATAATGAATCCTATTAGAATTATTTTTTTTGTCCCAAAGCACTTCCGTGCTTTAACAGTATAGTACCAAATATATCGTGATTACTGTAGGTACATATAAGCACTAACTATATTAAAAATATTATTCTTTTATGAAGTAATTATAAGACTTTCGACATTAAAAGAAAAACATGACTTCAAGAAAGATAAGATTGGAGTAATAGTAATAACAAACTTTCATATATGTAGGTGATAGAAACTAATAAATCATTAAATGTATGTATATAAATATGTAAATACATGAGTGATTTCGCAGTGGTAACGTTATAGTTTAATGATAATGTTCTTTTCAGATATGACTGGTTCAAATAAAGAAGTAAAAGTGATAAGGGATAGATTTCCAAACAAAATTCCGGTAAGTTTTCTTCCGCATATTTCAATTTGTACTTTATCTTAAATTAATTATTTTAAAACATATTAAAAAAGTTACATTGTTACTTTTACTTAGCTTAAGATAAGACCTATCTCTTACTTAAGGGTGTGGATACATTTTTGAATATCACTACCGTACTTTAACTCCTCCTGGTGCTTTTACTTGATGTGATAGACATACAATCTTAGTAAATTTATCGATTACATTGTTTCTTTTCTTTATAATATGAAATAAAATAAATATTTTAAAGTCTTCACCCTGTAGTCATAAATTATATTATAGATAAGCAAATCACCGACAACTTGTTTTCATAAGCTAAAAATAACTTGAGTAAAGTTTGCTTGCCTGAACTTATCGCTTGATTGTTATCGAAATAATACTCAGCTCGAATAAATCAATGTAAGCTGTAACTAACCGACCCATATTATGATAATAAGAAGTAAACAGATAGGCAATACTTTCTTTAATCTTTCTTCTTGTATTGAATACTTGAAATATTAATAAGAATAATTAAAAAGCTCCAGTAAATGGTAACTTACATTTACTGGAGATTTTAAACGGTTTTATTTTATAGTATTTCCCACTGTCTATTGATTTTTTTAGTTTCTTTTCGTTCCCTTTAACTTTAGCTTAACTATTATAATAATTTAAAAATTTTACTAGCTAACTTTACTTAAAACGCAAAGATGTCGTTTTCTTTAAATATCGAAAGATCGAAACAATATTGTGAATGACAAAAACACGATGTCAAAGACAATAAAACGATCATAACTATTTTAACGATGCACTTCGTATGCATCAAGACTAGACGAGACAAATATGTAATTCCACAAACTGGAATTCAACTAGCCGAAAAGTAGATTTCCGGTTACTATGTAAATGAACAAAGGGCGACTGCATAAAGTCATAAATATTAAATGAATTTATATTGAATTTGTTAATTTATAAATCAATATTGCTTTTTAGCTGTACGTGGAGAGATACTCAAGAGAAAAGGAAGTACCAATTTTAGACAGGAACAAGTTTCTGGTACCACAAGAACTTACGATGTCCCAGTTTCTTTACATCATACGCTCCAAGATGAAACTCAGAGATTCCCAGGTTTGTTACAATTAGCGAATTGTAATTAGTTTAATGATTATTGTAATTAATTATTTATTGCTTATTAATTATATTTGCAACTTTGTTAAAAATTCTAGATCGATCTTTATGTTGTTAAATATCTTAATGATTTTAATTAGATATTAATGTACTGTTTTAATACTACTGTAATATTTTATAATATTCTCACATATTACATATCTCTTTTTGTGTATAAGTGAAAATTTAGCAATAAAAAATATTACAGGCATTGTACCTGTTAGTAAACGACAAGGTGCTAGTGAGCCACAGCATGACGATGGCGCAAGCATACGAGCAGTATAGAAGCATCGATGGCTTTTTACACATCACGTACGCAGCCCAACAAGTCTTTGGTTGAAAGTTGTGGTAAGTCCCATTAAATAATATGATGAATTTATATACTTTACTATGTCTGTAACTCGTTATTACATTGTATTTTATAAGTATTAACGCATTTTTCGTATAAAGTAGGCAAAAGGAAACTAATTATATTCGCACAGCACTCCGTTTTACATTTTCTGTTAAGAGTCACGTAGGTTACTTGAGCGGAACTCAACGCCGCACTTCAGTTTAACCAGATTAGGAACATCCAAACTAAAATATCAAAATAAACTTGAAATAAAAGATATTACCGCATAAAATGTGGAAATTATAAAAGTAAACAGGAACAAGGACTTCCCGTTTGAAAGGAGATAGTACTAACTTAGTTGTTTACATGCGTATACGATACAGGCACACACAATTAGATATGTTTTGCAGCTGATATATTATCAGAATAGGGTTCCAGAACTGTCGATATTCAATCGATAAATACTTACAGTTATAGAATTACATGTCTTTACTGATTAAGTTCTCATGGCTAAACGTAAACTGAGGCTATATATGAAATTTGAGCTGTAGGGTCGTCCACTTAGGTAGTGAAGTAGGGAGTGAAAATTTGTATGATGCCTTAAAAGAACCGTTTTTGAAACGATAATATTGAAAGAACTAGAAGTTATATGTTTAAATTTGATCAGAATTTAAAAAAATGCGTGTACTTCTAGTATTTTAAAATGTAGGCCAATGGAGATGTATCGGTTAATAAATGCCTATATATTCAAGTTCCTCAAGTGAATTAGCGACAGAAACAATTAAATTATTTACATAATTTTATTAAACTTTTAAAAGGGGAAACAGTTTGTAAGAGAATTTACCAAATGTTCAAGGTAATGTTGTATACTATTTCAAACTTCATTATGTATATTTAAAAAAATATATATATTTTATTTACCATACAAAAGACAAAATGCGAGCGAGCTTTCTAAACTATATAAGGACAACTATTTTCGAATACCTAAAAATAATCTTTGAGGCCATCGCGGCGCACTGAGACAGTGACACTGACTGTAAACTCGATTGATTGTAGATTTGGTCCTCACTCGGGATAATGATAATATTTAGAATGTTTAAATTGTCCCGCTCTGGTAAGGAAGAGGGCGGCGTATAGTTCCGGTAATGAACAGGCAAAGTTCTGATTGCGAGCGAAAAATGCGAGAGAAAATCGAGTATCTTGATACCGGGTTCTCTGTGACCAGTAGCATAGCAGCATATGCAAGAAAAAGAGTGAAGTTACTAAAAGAATATGTAATACTAATGAGTATTATCTTTAATAGATTCAAATAATGATAGTGCTTGTATTAGTTAAAGCTAAAATAAAAGACAAAAAAGATTCTTATAAGGTTAGTATAAGTAGACACACACAGTGTGTGTAAAAGAAATGTAGGCAAGGGACCTAGGTTAGATCGACGACCGATTTGTCTTTATAAACGCTATCGGATGAGTGTTTGTAATAAATGCTAGCTGACGATCACTTATTAAATAATAATTATTAAATGAATTGTTTGGAGTTGATAATGACATTATGCTAATAAAACTTAATAAAAGCTATTGCGGTGCAATAGGAAAGTCTTTGTGTTTGTGAGTTTGTTTCTCGCTCCAAAGGACGTTTATATTTATAAAATGTTTCCATTAATTTCTTTATATATCTGTTTTTAATAAGCAAATACCGAAAGAGTACAGAGAACCATATATTGTAAAAAGCTACCGTACAACATAAAGGATAAGCGATATGTATGAAAATACTTATTATATTTCGGTCGTCGTATTTATATGAAAGTCCTGCGATTTTATAGGTACATTCATTGTAAGTGAATATGATAAGAAAGAGAGGGCCAGCTGTCAACATAAACCATATTGAGGCTTTCAGTGTTAATAATAAAAACAATCAAAGACGGACGTACAGATTATTGATTTATTGTCTTATTTGTTGTTCTGATAAACAGCATACAATGTAGGCAGCACGTCGGTATGGAAGAAAACATGCATGATTTACACTTGCATACGTCAACAGTTATGCATGTGATAGCATTTGATAAAAATTATTACAACATTACCGATATCTTAACCGTAATTGATTAGAGACTATTGTAAACATTGATCAGGAGCTTATAGACAGAACTTGTGAGTTATAATTGAGTACCAACAGCCTATTTTTAAAAACATTGATGTGTTATATTGTACCCATATTCACCAGACTTGTATCAAGTTCATATTATGTGACCAATGATTAGCCAAAATTAAGCTTGTTACCACAGTAATAATTGTAGAGATAATTCGATGCAGTGTCCAGTTGCCCTTATCGCGAAGGGTGACTGCCCCAGCATAATCAGCATAGCAACCGGAACTATTAAGTAATATTACACTATCGTTGAAATTTTAGCACTCTATGCCATTATTATTTAAGCACTGTTGCCATATAGCGGACATTCAACTGCTGATATTAGGATAACAGATAACGATGTACTTAGAGGAATTATTATCATATAAAATAGACATCAAATTTATTTTTCTAGGCATACGACATCCTAGTTCGTAGGAAATCTTAAAGAAGTGATAAAGACTATATTATCAAATGTCAATAATTGTTGAAAACATTGCGATATCGCAAATTCATAGTTAATCAATCGTATTCTATTACGGTCTATCTTTTTATTATAGAGTTTTAATTTCATCAAAAGATACTCTTTAAATTTCGAAATATTTTCTTAAATTACTTAATGTAGCGAAAGCATGACTTAAAATAAAAAAAATATTTGTTAATTTAAGAGTCTAGGTCAGTCTACATGCAGCTTTAGAAGTCGCGGTTATGCTTCCCGGGTCCGTATTATTCCACGGCATTCATCAATAAGCTATTTATGTCACAATAATAACTTTATCTCGGGTCGTGCACAAACAACGGCCCGAGGAGCGAGGACTCGATAAGCATAATTTATACCCTTTCTACCGCCCCCCCAAGGGCTGCCTAGGTGATTCATTTGATATGAGCGTTGAGATACAATGGATACATGATATATCTATATTGTAATTCTGAGGAATATTCCTATGTATGTAGGAAATTTCCTTGGGGCTTGAATTACCTATTTAAGAAACATGACATTAAAAAGAACGCCTCTCGTGGCGCAAGCACAAGCGTGCGACTGTAAACACGACAGGTTGTGGGTTCGATTCCCACTCCGGGAAATGGCAATTTTAAATAATATTTAGTATTTTCATTTTCTGGGTCTGGAACGCGGCGTTGAGCTCTGCCAAAGGAAATGTTGAAAGTGAACGGAGTATTCCCTCTGCCTACCCTACTATGTGCGGGCAAATTATCATTTAATCAAAGTATTTAGTTATGTACTTAATCGAAGATTTTTAATATAAATTTGTTTTTTCTTTGCAGGTTTCCTCTTGGGTTCTTAGAGATATGTGAAAAAACTAGCATTTATTGAAATGGATCCATTTTAAAGACTGATAGTATTTTACGTTTTGTGATACGTTTAGCTTGTAGGATTTTAAATTATAACTAATGTTTTAATTATATAACTATTATATTTTTGTATTTCGTTAAGGCAGGTCCCAAAAAGATTTTTTTATTAATATTGTTAGCTTCTAAAATTTAGCATTTTATTGAATTGATTTTATTATATTATCATTATTATAATTATTTAGTATATTCAAAAATCATAAGATGTTTTTAATGATCTCATGGAAAAAAGTAGCCTTTATCTTGCCGCGTCAAATTGACATGCTCTAATGTACTGTAAATAAATAAAAATATCATACTTAATATAAATGTTTTAATCGTTGATCTTTATAGGTATTAAGCTTAGTTTAAAAATATATATTTTCGAGTATATTCAAATAATAATAAATTATTTATTAATGAAAAAAATCTCATGTTATTTCTTAGTAATGTTTTATTAACTATTGTAACTTAGACTTAAGAATACAAATAATAAAATAAATGATGTTCCCTCTATAATATATGGTTTAATTTCTTTCTGGTCATTCCGCGGGAGAGATATTCTGTGCGGCAGCAACGAGCGTGTCGTGGATATCTTTGGCATAAGAAATTTGAAGGCGGACAGTATTCAGATACTGTGGGTAACTTAGGGTTGTTTCCTGAAAGAAATAATATAATCTTTAAAATATATCAACTTTAATTATGCAATATACCTATTTCTAAAATTTAAATAAACCTTTTGTTTAAAAATAGTTTGCTCAGAGAAAATTCAGTCAGTCTATTAAATCATATACCTTTCAAACTTATATACAGTAAACAAAACAAAAAACGCCTGTCGTGGCGCAGAGGCACAAGCGTGCGACTGTAAACGCGACAGGTTGTGGGTTCGATTCCCACTCCAGGAAATGTAAAATTTAGTATTTTCATGTCTTGGGTTTGGTAACAAGGTAAAGCGCGGCGCTGAGTTCCGCCACTCAACACGCAATGCCTCAATTCAGCGGAAAGTGGGGAACGGAATTGTTGAAAGAGAATGGAGTGTCTTAAAACTAGGTTCTCTGGTTCCCTCTGCCTACCCTGCTATATGCGGGAAAAAAAAATCAAAAATGTCAACACACTTCTCAATATCGTTAGCTTTAATTCGTGGACATAATGTTAGCAGCGAATATTCTCATGATAAATTGCAGGATATAAACATATACAGCATCCCTTTGAAACATTAGTATAACGAATTGGACATGTAGTTCGCATTGAAGACAATGTTGGATTCTTTCTATGTTTACACATTCTGTTTCGGGGAGTAAGGAGAGAGCTTAGTGAACAAAATCTTTGGCACTCCGCTATCCACTTTACTAATTTAGGTTATGTTTTAAATTATAAAATTAAAATTTCAAAAGTTGTAATCGGCTTTCGGTTTATATTATATACATATATAAATGTTTTCTTTGATAGATTTGGAGTTCAAAAGTGTCAACCAGACCCCGAAGGCGTCACTAACAATATGTTATTAGCTTGTCCAGAACAAGGTATAACTTCAATTCATATTACATATTGTATCTGCATACATGTCAAGAATATTTACTTAATCCGAGTAATGTTCTGTATATATATTACAGTATAAATGTGAGTTTGTGAGGATGGATGGATGTTTGTTAATCTTTCATGTAAAAACTATTGAACGAATCTAGATGAAATTTTACAGTAATATAGGTATACATCATAATAACACATACACACAATAAGTAAAGATTTTGTGTCCTGTAGAAAGATTATAACGATAAATATTTCTCATTCTAAAAAAAAACTAATAAGTCAATCACCATTTTTTTAATATTCATTTTATATGATATTATACGACAATGTTGCGGAAATATATACATTGCAAAGATATGTACTTGCTCAAAGCGTCAGCATCGTTAATATTGCAATAGGGCATGGATCAAGATTCGCTACAAGCGTCATCTTATATCAATGATATGATCGGTCAATTACCTAAGGTTAAAAATAATAATATATTGGTACGTATAAATGTTACATTATGAAACAGCAACTAATTAATAAAAAAAAAAAAACAAATTTAAGGAAGAATTGTACCTCTCATTAGTCACAAGGAAGTGCTTACATTTATTTAGTACATATATAATTATTTTGATAAATACACGACATTCTAATTAAACACAACCATACTTAACGCATTTCCTGGTAGCGTCAAAGCTCATATAATTTCAATTTCATCGATAAGAGTCACTTGGATATGTGACTGTGACTTTGTAAAGGAAACGTGACTATGAGTTATCAATGAAGTTTTATTCAAAGCTAAACAAACCACTGGATATAAGGGAAATTATGTCACACACAAAAAAATAATAAGATAAAGAATAGGAATAGCATCGGTTTCGCTAAGTAGTATATTTGGTATTAGTTATTAATAGCAGAATATTATAAAATTTTCGTTATTAGTTATTAATAGAGTTTGTTACTAAGGACCTTATTATCTTTCGATAACAAAAAAACAGAATCAAATAACCCTGCAAATAAGTGATTACTGGAACATATATTTTACGCAAATAGATCTTAATGCCTTGAATCGATAGATAATATTTATTACACTGTTTTATAAACACGAGACGGACATCGAGGTTTGTTTTTATTGAAATACTTATAATTTGCTCCGGATTCATTTGGGCACAAATAGGAACAAAATTTATCTTGCAAATCTAATAGGAATTCAGCTGTTCCTACTTGCCTGTGTTATTATATTGCATATGATTATTTTTTTACTAAGGCGAGAATTAAGGAGATTTATTCTGGAAATTTGCTTGACCAATTGTGATTTCGCTTACATTTCGCTGAGTTTTTGTCAGCAAGTTACATTAAGCCTTAAATATAGTTTTTTAAATAGTAAAATAGCATGTATACCTGACTATTTGAACCAGAATCCAATCTAGATGGTATGACAGTGAGAGGTAGGTAGTGTGACGCGGACTGCGCTTGCTGAATACAAGTTATTGCTGTTCTCTGTAAAATTTTAAATTCGATTTAATCACATTCACATCTTATCACAATCATTGAAGTTAAGTTAGAAATATATTTGATAGATAACAAAATTTGGACATATATATACGTTTTATCAATCTTTACGTATCTCCTGCGATCAAAGTAGCAGGATAGACATAGTGTTATGATTCTCAACCGTTTTAGAGATATTACGCGTGGGCGGAGCCCAACGTTACGCTTAGACTAAACAGGCTGGAGAAATGAAGATATTTATTAACTGTAACATTTTTGAGTATGAAACGAATTCACAACCACTGCATTCCGACACTTCCCTTGCGCCACGTTGGCCTCAATTGGCAAATAAACTTAAGACACATTGCAATTAATGCAATATTTTATGTAAACACAGGAAATTAAATAAAGTGGAATCATAATTTGTTATAAGGAGTTTCCTGCTCTGATAATTGTTTCTTTTGTCTCTAATTGATAATCATGTTAATTAGTTTTACATACGCACATTACTGACACAGACTATTATTAATATGTTATGCTTTATAAAATATATTAGAAAAAACATATAATTCTAATTCACAACATAAATTCATTTTTCATTTTAAGCTTCAGTCAATCTAACATGTAAGTTAACACAGCTCATATTTTACTTACAACACAAAATAGAAACCTTTCCTCTGCATAAAACAAAATTTAAACATTACTATTATTAAATAGACATACTTTAAATTTTTTTTTTTTTTAACTTCACCCTGTATCCCGCATGTAGCAGAGGGAACCTGAGAACCTAGTGTTAAGACACTTTGTTCTCATAAAATAATTCTGTTCCCTACTCTCCGCCGAATTGAGGCATTGCATGCTGAGTGGCGAAACTCAACGCCGCGATTTGCCTTGTTACCAAACCCAGAAAATGAAAATACTTCATTTCCTGGAGTGGGAATCGAACCTACAACCTGTCGCGTTTTCAGTCCCACGCTTGTGACTCTGCGCCACGATAGGCGTTAAATTTCATTACATATTAATTTGTGTATCGGTTCATATTATACCTATTGATATTATAATAAAAGCTAAAATTAAGCATTGATTGGCTATTAAAATTAATAATATTATAGGCAATGTGAATCAATCACTTCCATTAGTGCATTGTTATTTGTAAGATAGCAATCCGGCAAAGACATCAATGATAAGGCATATAATATGTAGTTCTGATTGGTTGCCGGGTCAAGAAGTTAATTGCTACTCTAATACATTTAGTTATATTTTATGTTTACTTTGGTTGCTACAATGTTGCCAATAGATTGTTTAATATTTAGTTAGTAAGAAATTTCCTAACAGTTAATTGGTTATCAAAATATGTTATGTCTTGCACTATATCACTGTCACCTGATTTTATATCTATGGGTCATTTTAATGGCACCTTTGATTATATAATACTAACAACTATACCTTGGACTTGAACATAAATGACTTTAGTAAATATATTGAGTGTTATGTCAAAGTGACTTCTTGGTATTTAAAAGGTATAATTTTGCCAAGAAATTTAATTAAAATATAACAAAATAATAGTGTATATAGTAAATACAAATGTATACAAACCAGATGTAATTCCATTTGGTCACAAAGCGAGAAAAATTCCTCCAAATTTTTATCAAATCGGGGAACAGGATTATCCATTCCTTTCCTTTAAAGAATATAAAATATTAGGAGTTTTATTACACATAGAGAATCTTATTAGATATTTCAGTTTATTAAATATCTTCAAGGCTTAATAATTATCACTTACTGAGTATTTGAGTCCACATTGTAGTTTTGATGTAGAATTTGTGCTGCAGATTTTAAAGTCATCTAAAATGTATATAATTTATTAATTATGAACGTTTTTAATTAATATACATAGTATAAAACATCACGTTAGATAATAACAAAAATTACCTATTAATACAATCCCCTGGGATTGTACTAATAGATGTTTGTAGTTTGCAAAAAAATCAATAAAAATACATACAGGTAAAGATTCCCGTAGGGAACCCATTAATGTCTTCACTTTTGATATATTATCCATTTTGTCTTGCTGTGGCTGTTGCGGCATAGCTGGTTGCATTTGTTGGGGTGAAGGGACTGGCATAACATTCACTGGGACAGACATTTGCATAGCTACATTTGGATTTGCACCCACGGGGTTCATGGGCACATGCATATTCATTTGATTCATTATTATATTTGTGTGATTCTATATATCTTAAAAAATACTTCAATGTTTTTGTTTTACTAAACAAAAACCGAGCATAGATGACACTTTGAATATGACATTAAGAATCAATAACGATGACATTTCGCATTAGAAAATGTGAGTTTGACATTTATTTCAGTTGCCAGATGTCAAAGTAAATGGTAAAATTATTTTTACGTTATTGCTTTTTAACTAAGAAATAGGTAAAGAGCATTATTTAATAAAATAAATTAATTAAATCTTAAGTTAATTTTACTTTTTCCCATTTATAAAATTTAATATTCTATTTTTGCAACAACAAAGATATCATA
The DNA here is from genome assembly GCA_033558755.1 of Philaethria dido. Lineage (NCBI taxonomy): Eukaryota > Metazoa > Arthropoda > Insecta > Lepidoptera > Nymphalidae > Philaethria > Philaethria dido. The sequence goes on from JAKGSA010000554.1 coordinate 204,177, forward strand.
ATAACAGTAATAATAAAGTAAGTCATTTTGTTTTTCATCAATGAAAAAAATGTAAGCTATAACTTTCAAAAATTATATTTCAAACCGAAATATAGTAGTAGTTGTAAAATTTTACACACTTTTAATAATTTTCATCTAGCAACATTATACACATGTCATAATATTTAAACATTTTTTGAATTTTCAGTTTTCAGCAACTTTGAATTTTAAGTTAATTGAAACGACTTTGAATTGAAATAACAAATATATTTCAAACTCATACTGAAAGTACCACTTTGACTTGATTTTATTTTTTGTACTGGATACTCTCATAAAATAGTAAAATTACACTAGTTAACATAGGAAAGAACATGAATTCAAACTTTAAAATATTGAATTCGGCAGAAGTGTGGCAGGTATGTACATAAATATATTTAAAATTATATTTTTTTCCATATAAAACCTAAACAATTCTAATATCAGTCAATTTTTAGATAGAAACTAGCTTACCTTCAATACCAACTTTCAGTCAAAATCTTGATAAAGTTCTAGACAACAATGGAATACAGTTAGGTTCTCTAACAGAGATACTAGGTCTACCAGGTTCGGGAAAAACCCAATTATGGTTTGTAAGTTATATTTAATAGAATCAAAATAAAATGAAAAAGTTCAGAATAATTATATTTTTTATAATAGGTAATAAAAGTATGTTACTGTTTTCATTTTTTTAATAATATTTTTTAAAAATTCATTTCTTTTTTTAACATAATATCTTTTCATTAACAAGTCTTTATAGTTTGCAGCTATGTGCATCTGTTCAAGTGCCAAAAGCATTAGGAGGACTTAATTCAGAAGCACTTTACATTGACACTAACACAAATTTTACATTACATAGATTTAAAGGTCAGTTTTATTGTTAGAATACTGTAAATAGTGTTTATTTTATTTATTTTAATATTGTCTTTTTTTTAGAAATCTTATATGCAAGCTTAGAAAAATGTCAAAGGATACTTGGTACTCCCACATCTGTATTTGAAGAGGATATATTAAAGAAACTACATTATGTAAAAGCAATAGGACTTGAGAAATTTTGCTCTTTAATGTATCAGTTAGAAAATTTTATCTTTGAGAATCCTGATGTAATTAAGTTTATCTGAGTATATTATTTTTTTATTTGTAAAGCCTTTTAAATAAAAATAAATTAGGGATCAAAAAACATTGTTTAATAATTTTTAACTTATTTCCACTTTTATACATACAGTCTATTGTCAATAATGAACTATGGTCCTAAACTATTTCTGAAAAATGAATAATTTAATTCTAGATTAAACTGATAATCATTGATTCTATAGCTTTTCCATTTAAAGCTGGAATAGAATTGAAACAAAGAACTGGCTTATTATTCAGAATGATGGCAGATTTACAGAAACTAGCAATAAATAAGCAAATTGCTGTAAGTGTTTTGAATATTTCTTTTAATCATAAAATTTATTTATTTAAGCAAGGTTGATAGAGAGAAACTAGTAGAAAAAAAATCAATGTTTTCCTATTTTACAGATATTGTGTGTGTATATGTGTTCAATGGTAGAACCCAATGCTGGGCTATGTCTTACCAATGAAAATAATTTAAATACAAAGATTTTGATCTTAAAACAATAAGATCTGTAGTTTTTGCGATTTTTACATATATTAAATAATCTATTCTAGCGGGATTCATCGCATATATTTTGATATTTGAAAATACTTTTTTGGGTCTCAGTGAATGTAGTGATGTTTAAACATAGACTTCTTGTATAGTTTTAGAAATGTAGGGTCCTATTTAGAACCGATAGAATTATAAATGTCTTTTTAAAGGTGGAAAACTTTATATGTATAAACTACCAACCTACCTTTGCGTCTTGAACTGATATAATGGCAATGATAATATAATTCTTTCTTAAATCAAATTACAATATAAGCTGCTTTCAGGTTGTATTGACGAATGAAATGACTACTAGAATAGGTTTATGTTCTGGGTCCATAGTAGGGTCGCTCGGCGACGCTTGGGCACATCGGTGTAATAAAAGACTGCTATTAACTGCACCTAAGCCTTTGGAAAATATTCGCTTGGCTTTACTACTAAAGAGCAATAATGCTCCAGAATCTGTTGGCAAATTTCAGGTGTGTAAAGTGAATTTTATACTTTTATAAGTTAGTGATCTTTGGCAATTTTTTTAAGAGATCAAAAAGGAAGAGGTCTCTATTCAACTCTGTTATTACTGCATAGCGTTTTACTGAGTCAATTAATTTTGGTAATTGTTTTTTTATAATATGATGCTAGTGCTTCTCATGTGGTCCCATTTAATGTAATACTCATGAGTGGTTTTTGAGTTATTCGTAATAATCTTACTTTTTAGTGCATATTGAAGTCAGGTTTTATTATTTTTGTTAAAATCTAAATAATTTACAATAGAATAACTAGTATGAAAATCTAAATCATAAGATAATAAATAATAGTTCGAAGATAAAGCCCTTACGCTAAATTACTATAACTAGTTAATAACTTACAGAACAGTATCCAATATCCTGTCCAAGGAATAGTCCTTGGTGAATAATGGAAACTAAGTTGTCAGATAGACGAGACATAATTTCTAAAGTCAGTCAGTCAGTCACTGGTGTCAATAACTAATTATTTGAAATTTTGAAGATAGGTTAGTTATTGCAACCGGTCGTTAATCGTACAATTATTGTATCATGTTACAATGTAACAATTTAATACTCTTTTAAAACCAATCAATTTGGACTCTGAAGGAAAAGTAAATTATAACTGTCTTTTATTAACTGGTTTTGGTAGAATGTTTATATAACTACAATTTCCGTTAGTTATATTGAATTCCCTAATAATATTTGAAAGTTGAAACATGGCTAAAATTTTTAAAAACTTGTTAGATAATTTTTATACATATATCCTCATTTGTTTCGTGTAAAATAATAATCATATTAACTCCTGCTATTACATGAAGTAATCAAATTTGGTTTTCAGATAACGCACGAGGGAATACGGGATGTGTAATTAAAATCTATTAGAACATACATAGTTTTATTAATAATGTATTTCATTATATATAATACATCGTAAACAAAACTCAGCACCAATAAATATCTCATTTTCACAAAAATATGAAGCTTTTATTTCTAAAACATTCAACAGTATATAAAGGCAGTTTCTTGGAACTTAGCATTGTAAGTGCAAAATATTTTATTTGAAGTCTTATTATGCATTTTCTTAGGAAACAAGAGTGAGTAAAACCCTCTTGTAGTCGCCTTTCGTATCATCCTGCAAAATATTACATTTGTTTCTGTTATAGCATCTCATCTCTATGTAACATGCATTACTTAAAAATACTTGTAAAAAAATAATTTGTATGCAAAAAATATATAGTTTATTTTGCAGGATTAAGCGCAAAGTGTGACTAGCACATTCCTGAAGTCACCGTCTAGGTCTTCCTGTAAACATATCGAAAACCAACACTGTAGGTAGCAAAACAATAAAACAGAAACTGGCCCATAATTTCTATTGATACATCACACTGCGTGCAAATATTTTTAGCATGAGATTACATATCACACAAGTTTTTATATAACTTAAAATAAATGTTTAAAATGCAACAGTAAGTAAATTGTACCAATAATTATATTAGGTACTTTAAAAAATTAGTACACCACAGGCTATGTATGGTAGTGGCGCCATTTTGTCTTTATTTATCTGAATCCTTAGTAACACATTGAAGATAGGAGATGACCGAGTGAACCATCTATCTCCTCCTGAAAAATGGCAATAACTACTTGTAAAAAGCATTCACACTACACTGGCAATTACGAATAATATTGTTTCTTTTAAAGTAAAAGATCTTTTATCGATTTTAGTTATATATTTAAGATTATTCATAATCGCCCGTTTACTCTCGCTGGGTCCAGGCACCATGCGTTCACATCAAAAAGCAGTTAGCTACTGTGCAAAGAAAGTTACATGACAATGATAAAAATATGCAAAATATACAGATCTTTTTGAAAAAAAATTTACACCCGACATGGATAACCTAAGGTATGGCACTGAAGACAAAATAATCGATTATAATTATTTCATTGGCTATTTGTGTTTTTAATATTTTTCAAATAATGTCAGATGAGCACTTATGACATAAATTGTGACACTTCAAAGGGACAAATTTACAAATATTTATATAAATTCAGTTTGTAACCCCTAGACTTTAGTTTAAGTAATTTATGATATTAATATATAAAAAATAAATATATTTTGTATTCAGTGTTTGTACCCCTAAACTTAAAAACCTAACAATTGACGAAAAGAATTTAAGAAATAAATCTAGGTGATCTCATTCGTTGTTCTCAGTGTTGACCACATTTTATTCAACAAGTGTGAGTAAAGCCTTCTTGTAATCCCCGGAAGTGTCGCCCTGTAATCAAAATATTTTACTATTCTGAACTATGAAACTTTGTTAAATGTGTCATTTTTCTTGTATACATAGAACATAAAAAACTATACAATACAAATTAAAACAATAATTTAAAACAATGGATATGAATACTTTAAAATATATATTAATGTACATCAGTTATGACCTAGTGAAATAATTCGTTGACAATATATTAATAAATTAATCATTTGCGTTTGAAATACATAAACAGATCTGTATATAATTATGTTTTTGAAGAAGAATGATGGTAAAATAACGTGGAGAAGTGAAGAAGAATTTTATATTGCAGTAATACATGTGTAATAATTCTCATGCTTATTATGAAGCTGTTATTTAAATATACATTTTTTGTTATTAAAATTTCTTTTTTTTTTTTCATATCATAGAAAGTATGGGTCAGCATCTTAAAATTATTTTATTTACTTATAATATATATTATTAGGTTTTCCATGCGATTATTCACAATGATGTAATGATATTAGTTACTAATTTTATAACACCATGAATCTAATACTGATAACTAATTGCCAATATGTTTTTTTTATTTTGTTACTTAAATGTGTCTAATACAACAATTAATGTTATCTTAAAAAGCTAATGAACAAGCAACAATGATTACTTTTTAATTTATTCAGAATTTTCTGCTCAACAGTGATGTTTTTTAATTCCATATCAGCCTCTATATATTTTTTGCTTACGTTTCTTTATGAAAACAATTTATCAAATAATTTTAAAATCGGTTTAAATATTTGAATTGACAGTTTCATTCCAAGTGAGCAACGAATTCGTTAATAATGATGGCCCATGTAGTTTAAATTAAATACCATAAATTTACCCCATTTAGTTAAGTGACTCCAGATATTGCAGATATATATAGGCTCAAAATACTTACAGCAATCCAGTCTTCTAGGGGTTTGCCGTATTTGTCCGAGAACGCCTGTTTAATATCTCCCAGGTCGATCTCAGAGCGGCTGACTACAATTCTGATGAGAGTCTTGTCATTGGTTCCCAATCCCTTCATTGAGTAGTATAGGCGCTCAGCGAAGAATCCAACTTTGCTCTTTACGCACTTGACTAAGAAAAAATAAATTATTCAAGTTATTGTAAATAATATACTTTTTTAATTTTACTTTTATTAGAATTCCTATTTTATTTACTTTTCCCATATTTTCTAGTGAATTACACAAAATACAGCAACATACATTACAAAATTTTCCATTTTCTGCCTTCTAAGGAAGTGCTAATGCTGTGGCCATAAAGGTAAGTTATAAGTTAATTTAGCCATATTGTAAGAAATAATAAAATTTATATAAGCACGCTATCCGCAGCATACTATATTATTGATTAAATACGTCCCTACAGTTGGAGGTCGTTAATTAAATATTTTTTACAGTTATTACAATTCGTTAATCCAACTACTGATTTATTTAATTTTTAAAGAAATAATCGATTAATTAGCAAAATATTATAATGAACATATATTAACTATTGTGAGAACACTTACATCTCGAAAATGACAAATAAAGAATCTTATATTTTAGTTATTTAAAACAATCAACAATTAAACCTTATTTAACTTGTCATGTCAATAAAAATTGTTTTGTAAATTTTATATCCGGATCGAGTGATAAAATCAAGATAAAGGCTATACAGGCTGAGTCAGCGCAAGGCCGCACTGCCTTCCTCTAGTTACATTAGACCTTGACGCACGTCACTATTCACTAATGATTCAACCTCGTTATTCTATACTCTTCTAGACCCGATAAAAAATCTTTATTTGAATCATTTAAATGTTTATGTTTTGACAAAATGGTGGAAAGGTATATTTTTATATTATTATAGTCAAAATGTATATAACTTAGTCATTATCCAGTACACAAATGTGAATTAGATTAACTATAAGGGGCAATACTAAAAAACCAATAGCTTTAGGTTTTAATTATGAGATGTTTTTTTTTTATTAACTTCACGCTGTATCCCTCATATAGCAGGGTAGCCAAAGGGAACCTGAGAACCTAGTGTTAACACACTCCGTTCTCTTATAACAATTCCGTTCCCCACTTTCCGCCGAATTGAGGCATTGCGTGATGAGTGGCGGAACTCAACGTCGTGCTTTGCCTTGTTACCAAACCCAGGAAACGAAAATATTACATTTCCTGGAGTGGGAATCGAACCCACTACCTGTCGCGTTTACAGTTGCACGCTTGTGCCTCTGCGCCCCAACAGGCGTTATGTGTTGTTCCAAATTATGTATCTAAATTAATGAGTTGACGTTACTTATAAAAAAGAACAGATACAGAAAGTTACTCTCGGTTTTGTTTTACCGCATAATGCGACCTTACCTTGCGTAAAGTTAGAATATCACTATTATTAATATGATGACGACATAACTACTAATAATTATAATTTATTAGAATTATTATTTTTATTCATATAAATATTTTGTTTACAGATAGTTAACTCACCAATAGCAAGCATGCCCTTCTCAACGCTTCCAGAGAATTCCTTCTTAATAGATTCTTCAATATCTTTACCGGTTAACGCCTCGAATTCAGCGAAGATCTGAAAACGTACAAATGCCAAGTTACGTACTTCAAAGAGTATTTAACATACATAATTCATTAGTCTGAGGTCATAATTAACTTTTTATGCTTAAACAATCGCGTTGTGACTCATTGTGATGAGGTTCGTTAGACACTGGCTAGTTCGTCACTATTTAAATATGTTTCGAATCATAACTGGGCCATCATGGTGCAGTGGGATAAATAATTGTCGGTTCAAACCCACTCGAAGGAGGGATTATATTCAAATTATTTTTATTAATTTATTCATGTAAGCCATAATGTCTCAAACAAAGGTGGAAAGTGGTGAACAGAATATTTTGACACTAGGTTTTCTCTTTACCCTGTTTCATATCATATCGATGCATTTTATCGCAGTTAGGACGTTGCTTGGTCGCACGCAACAATTGTGAATTTAGATTATTCTCGAGAACATGTTTCTTTAAAATATTTTTGTTTACTTGATTAAGAAACAACTGGGACTAAATTAGTCTTAGTCCAATTTCTTTTACTAAGTCAAAGAGTTAATCGCTCTAGTGTAGTAGCATAACTCATAAACTATCGGTTCGAGACAGTACTTCCGCTTAATACGTTTTTCCAATTTAAATTAGTAGAAAATCCTTTTTTTAGGAAATCTTTCATAAAATATTGTATTATTAAAAAATAACCTCATTTGTACTATAAATCACCGTGAAGCAATCAGAAGGAAGAAATAACAAATGTTCGTTTTATTGAAAATGACCCATCATCCTTAAGTGGTGTACTCGTATGTATTAATAGATTACTATGAAATACCTTTGGCATCCGCCCATACATCAGACTGTATTGTAATACGATCAAGTCATTTGTAGAAACATCGATGATGTAGCTAAATACACATTTTGGCCAGGTTTTATATTTACGAAGAATTAATTATTCATTTATATTTTTATTTTTTTTAACTTCACTCTGTATCCCGCTTACAGCGGGGTAGGTAGAGGGAACCAGAGAACCTAGTGTTAAGACACTCCATTCTCTTTTAACATATTTCCGTTCCCCACTTTCCGCCAAATTGAGGCATTGCGTGTTGAGTGGCGGAATTCAACGCCGCGCTTTGCCTTGTTACCAAACCCAAGAAATGAAAATACTAAATTTTACATTTCCTGGAGTGCGAATCGAACCCACAACCTGTCGCGTTTATACTCGCACGTTTGTGCCTCTGCGCCTCGACAGGCGTCATTCATGCTTAGTCTAAATTAAATTGTTATCCACTTATTAGGCTTTTTATATATAACATTTTTAAATCTGCTACTTCTTACTATTATATAAAATAGTATCCATTAAAAAATATTGTTTATTTTAATATTGATTAAATTTTTTTAACGTAAATTTTAACGTAGTAACATGATTTTCGTATCGTGGTTGTTTTGGTGTCATGTTTCAAAACATAATGAATATCAAGTGTTTTCAAATAACATAAGGTTAAAATAAAAAACATACCTGTCTCAACTGTTGGTACGAGCGTGTGATAAGGATGGAATTGAACACCGACTCGTCAGTGCCCCACTGGCCCTCTCCGGCCGCTGCCAAAGCCTCAGCATCGGCTTTAGCGGCTCCCTCATCAACACCCGAGTTCTCATCTCGGTTGGCCATACATAATGACACGCAAAGACGTTTGAAGTGGCCAGATGTGTCACCCTTAAGATCGGATTCCAGGCTCTTACCATATACTGGCGAAAGAAAGAAATATTTTGGTTATGACTTATATTAAACATTCATATGCAACACACATTAAGAAATATATATATTTACAATATTATTTATACATTTACATAAAAGCGGAATGTAACTATTTAACAAATTTATGATACTAGCTTCCGTTACGTTCCATAAGCGATTCTATAGTACGGTGCGGTTATAATAGTCCATCAAGTTTTAATAGTAATCGTTAAAATTATGACAAAGTTTATTCATTCCCATATTATATATACTGAAAGGTACTATTGTTTTAATTACAGCCAAAGCTATTTAAAAGTTGCTTGCCTAATTACGTGGCATGTAAACGTAACTTTCCCATTGAAACCATGAACGCTAATGGAGTATGACGTACTTTGCATGGCCGACCTAATAACTCATGGCCACTTAGGTGCATATCAAACAATATGTTGTATTGCGCGTGTAACATGAACAAGGACGAGCCCAAGTAATATGATGATAGTGCAATTTCATTTCCTAAAGTAAATTTCATACGACTTTTTAGTATGAGATCCCTCATTGCAAGGGATAAACAGAGCTAAAATTTTAAAACAAAAACTTGGGTGTCATGTTGTTGGTGAAACTAAATGTATTACTTTATTTAGCCAGGTCGATGAAAGATATATTTTGAATATAAACATTTCTAGATATAAAAATCGAATCGATAACCATCGCGTCGTCGGATCCTTCCTAACTACGCCACAAAAGTGTCAAAGTTTTGTTGATCAGCAATATTGAAATCAAAACAAAGTTTGTATGAGATATTTTTTCACAAGCATGGTAAGTATAGTGGAACGTCAAATTGTTTTATTTTATCTCAAATTATTGTATTTAAAAATACATTATTACAGCTTTTTATGTTTTGAAAAAATTCAATTAAAAATTTTACAAATTTCACCTCTCGCACTAAAGTGACATATCGCTTAAAAGCGATATATCATAATGTATGAACATTTAATATTTCAATATGTAATTGAAACCTTAGCCGACGAGAAAGCCACCAACTTTCTCAGTTACAGTTACATATAAATAAAATAAGTAACATCACGTTCATGTTCAAGAGAATACACCTAATATATTTACAGTCACGTACTAGAATGTACGTAAACGTAGAAGGCATGACGAAGATTAATCGATAACTTCATTTACAAATTGGACATGTAGGCACATACATATTTAGTCGAAAATTAACAATGCAGCTGTTATAAGAATTTGGAACCTTAAAAGATACTTTATTGCCGTCATTGCATAATATTTTATATTTGTATTATATGTTTCTGACAATGGTCGTTGTTTCGGTCTTTATTCAAGGCATATTTATGACTGAACGTTTAAAGTCTTTTTTGTACATATACTCAGAAAGCATGTACATCACAGAAAGACTAAATGTTCGAACCCAAAATATATGTACTTTTTTAATATTCTTAAATAACATTCTAAATATTTTTAAATGCAACTTATCTTCATGTTCATAAAGAGCGAGCTGTTCGTATTATCCTTACTAATATTATAAATGCGAAAGTAACTCTGTCTGTCTGTCTGTTACGCTTTCACGCCTAAACCACTGAACCGATTTTGATGAAATTGGGTATGAAGATAGAACTAAACTTGAAAAAGGACATAGGATACTTTTTATCGCGAAAAAAATGATAGAGGGGGTTGAAATAGGGGACGAAAGTTTGTATGGAAGTTCCTTATGAAAGATTTTTTTTTCTGTAAGATTTTTTAAATGTTTACAATTTCACCATATAAACCACTTAACCAATTTTGACAAATAGTCTAGACCTTGGGAAAGACTATAGGATACTCCTTATCATATCGCGCGATATAACCGAATTTCACGCGGGCGAAGCCGCGGGCGGAAAGCTAATAGTATAATATTAAATAACGTGTAATATTTACATTACCATGTAGTCTTTAGCAAAGTCTTATGACTATGACATATCATATTGTTCTATATACCTACATGTGAACAAATAATGCACCGCGCAATGTAGCATATTATGGAGGAATAGCGTGTTTGAATGCTATTTAAGTTAAATGACCAACTATGAACATTTTCTAAATAAACTATTTAAAAAACGAAATTATAACTCTTTAATGTCCGCGTAATAAGATTTTTTTTTATTATTATTGTTAGCATTTCTAATACGTATTTTATTTTGTATAAGCATCTGAATTTTTTCCGTAAATTAGTACCAAAGCATTTTATTGGTTATTTACATTTTAAATAACCATCTATACATAATATGTGAGGTTGTCTCATTTGCCACTTGACCTGACTGCAATGACAATAATAAAAAAAATATGATACTTACATTGTTCATAAAAGGCAGAAATGGTGCGGATTCCATAGTTAGACAGAGTGCAGAGGATTTCGATGATGGCTTCTTCGTCTGTGCCCAATCCAGATACCGCGTCGTGAAGTTCCTTAGCGTAGAAGTGCGGCAGTGGTGTCATTAGAGCCACGATCACGTTCTCCAAATTACCGCCCAATTCGCTTTTCAGCTCACTAATAAGATCCTACACAAAAGACATTTATTTTATTGCATTTTCGCTTATCGGTTTATTTATTTATAGAATTTAATCTATAGATATTTAGCAATGGCATATTTATATACATATGGTGTTTGACATGACTGAATTAAATTTACTATATGTGTAACTAAATTTAAATGAAATAAAACATGCGGGCAGAATGACGATATACGAGTACAAAGAGTTATGCCGAGTTTTGGCGTATTTTTAACGTTACATGTTCACATACGAAAATAGTAAAATCTTGAAATAATGTCTAAGGAAAATATCTTTCAACACGATCATTGTAGACCATATATAGATAAGTATTACGTTAACATGAGTTTATATTTAGTTTTCTTGGAAAACGCATATTTGTTGTTATTGTATAATAAAATTCTTTAAAAAGTATCTCCTTCACATATATTTAGTATTTATTTTATTTTCAGTACTAATTTATGTTTTTTTTTTCATTGAACTAATTAGTATTTTGTTACGTTCATTACTTTTTATAATATTATTTGTAGGTGTAAGTTCTAAAACCGACCTATTTGACGTATGTAATGTATGTATGGTAACAACATAAACAGTGATAAGATAATAACAGCAAGCAAAACATTTCGAGGTGAGCATCTGCCACCTGACCTATCACTTTGCAAAGATAAAAAGTAAAATTATCCTGTTGCCAATTTTGTAAGCCTTTTAACATTTTTTTTAACTTCACGCTTTATGCCTAGCGGGGTTAAAGAGGTCGGAACGCCGATCGCTACGGTCCCTACTCCGTGCATACTTCATTCGACTCGTTGACTGTCATCGACCTCTTCATAAATGCTCTTCGAAAGGTCCTCATACTTTATACGTGAACTTTCGTCTAGTATCGTTGACACTGTTTATCGAAGGTCATTTAAGGTTTCCACATAAAAACAGAAACTTTTTCTTTTCTTTTATTACAGAAACTGTTATTGTATTATTAGTATAAATTGTAATTATTAGTACAAATAGTACACATATTGGCCTTTTTGACCTTGGCAACATTTTAGGGGAGATCGAACGTGAGAAGCTCTGACCTTGCAGCTGAAAGGTTTGAACATAATTCCCTTATCATATAAAGATGGTAATAGCAATTACTTTATAAAAAATATAAGTAATTAAAATATTTATAGTAACCTAAAAATTATAACAAATATAGTTTGTTATTTAACTATGTATTTTTTGATAAAATAACTTTTATATTAAAGTTAATTATATATTATTTTAATGAATGATTTTAATGAATCATGGAAGTAACACAAGTTATATTTAATACTAACTAATGCTGTTAGTCAGAACATGAAGCGGTAAAATATTGACAAGGTCATAATATCTCGCATTAACTTCAGCATTGATTTAATTGCTATTTATGTTATATTTATAACACCCTCAATTAATATTTCTTTAAAGGGATATTGGTTAACGGCCGGCATCACATTACAGATTCTTCGCTTGTCTTTCCAAAGGAAGAATAGAATATTATTCAAATGCATACCACTAATAACAGTTGTACGAGGTGTGTTCAAAAAGTAAGGTGACTGCGAAATTTGGCGGGCAACGTACTTTCGATTATCGATTTTTTTTATTTT